>VZTJ01000487.1:617039-787823 GCA_013397795.1 Orthonyx spaldingii | reverse complement strand
AAAAAAAAAAAAAAAAAAAAAAGGAAAAAAAGGAGAAAAATAGTCCATTCCAGCTACAGATTAACACGCTGTAGCTGCCACCAGAAGTGCAGAGCCCCCCTGGCCTAAGCTCCCAATTCAGAAGGCATTTAAGCACATGTATAACCAAGTGTGGGAACAGGCTCCTTGAAGGCAATAGGATTACTCACTTCTTAAGAAGTTACCACATGTTTAAGTATGTGAATCGAGGCCTAATTACGGTGCTGGCCACCTCCTCGTGCACGCACAGCTGGGGCAGAGCTCACCAATCCCTCACAGCCATGAGGACAGGCGTTTGTCACACAGGCTTTTAGTAGCTGCTAGGTTTCTATTCTCGGGCAAATGACAACAAAAATCCTCAAGCCCTAAAAAATAATTAAAAAAAAAAATTACTTTATAAATATCAGGTATTTACACGTGTGAAAATCTTTTAACGGGAAGTGTTTATACACACCGATGAAATGTACAAGCAATGAAAAGGTACGTTGACAAAGACTTAAAAAAAAAAACAAAAAAACCAACCAAAAATCAAAGTATAAAATATATTACAGGTCCACTGAAAGAAATTCACACGGAAGAAAAAAATTGACACAATAGAAACTTTTTTTTTTTAAAAATAGAAGATATATCACAAAAGCTTGAACATGTTTATTTTATGTTAGTACTAAAAATCAAGAAAAAAGCTTCATATATTCTCGTCACAAAAATATTTACCAGCCACTTTTTATTTCCACATTATGATTATCTGGCTCAGCAAGAGTTGAGGCTGAACTGTATCCAGACTACAGAAATCATTCCAGAAGGTTGTCTCAGTTTACAACTTACTGCAATTTACATTTTCTTCTCCTCTCAGCACCTTACTGCAAAGGTTCAAGAGGGATTAATAACAAATTGAGAAAGAGTAGGACAGATATCTGTATTTACAACATTCATCCGTGTTGCTGCCGAGCCACAGGAGCGGGAGCGGTCCCAGGAACCACCGAAGTCTTCACAGCGCTCTGTGCGAATTCCCCTTGGCAGGGGAAAGAAACAGCATCAGAATGTACCAAAATCCAATGCCCTGGGCTCGGAGGGTCTGTGGAACCCAGCAGCCCCTGACCGAGAGCATCTCCTCGCCCCTGAGGCACCGCAGAGACACAGCCCCGGCAGCCGCGGGCAGGGCGGGTCCCTCCCGCAGCCCGGTCGGGGCAGGAGGTGCCGCGGTGACCGCACGACTTCAGTCCCCTGCCAAGTCTTCAGTGTGCCCTGTGCTTCCTCTTCTTGTGTTTTTTATCCTTCCTTTTGTTGGCACACTTGGGGCAGAACCATTGCATCTCTTCTGGGGGCGCAGCCGAAAGCCCAACGCAAGGCCTGCGAAGGAGAGGAAAATATCACATCATTTCCCTGGAGTAACACTGCTTCTGTTTGCTACCCCCAAAAATGCAACTTTCCAGCAGGAGACTGGCCCTCAAATTACTACAGCAATTCTATTATTATTATCTTAATGAATATAATGATAGAAACCTAAAAAACCTAAAACATAATGATCAAAACCTAAGAACTCTTGCTTTGAAACAAAAGAGAAATATCAAAAGGATACTCAGATAAAAAGTGTTATTTTAGTAGAAAATACGAGTGTACTTTCAGGTGTAATAGACTAGATTTAAAATAATTTCAAATGTTTCTTTAATACATCTGCAAAAACCCTTATGATTTTATGTAGCTTTCTAAAAAAACGCCTAAAAACTGATTAATTCCCCCCAACCTTTTTACAAGAGCTGACATTTATATTACTGTTCATACAATGCTTCATAATTTGAACTGTCTATCTGTATACACTGTGCTCATAATCCTGTAGTTCTCACAAAATTACCGGAATCAGCAATATTTCCCAGCAGTTTCAAAAACAACCGTTATCACCAATGCCCATTAATTAAAAAGTAACTCTCCTTCACAGCTTAAAATCTGCTTTTTCAAATTTCAGAGCAACAGAGATAAAAATATCTTCCAGATTATTAAATTGGACACAGTAAGGCTATTTAAATATTCCCAACGTCACAAACTACTGGAAAAAAAAGGTTTTTTAATAATATAGCCCCAATCTGCCAGGCACTGGCAGAGTAGGATGGATGAGAGGAACTTACCAGTGATACCAATCATCGCAGTCATCACAACCTATCATTGGACTGCCATCATCTGGCTTGTTACAGCCAGGACAGATCCAGATCTGGTTACCCCACTCGTCTCGGATCTGGTGCAAAGAAAAGCAAAGTTAGCTGGTTTTCAGGGCTAAGCAGGCAGGAAAATTGACATTAAAAAAAAACCCGACAAAATAAAAATGTTTCTTGCTTATCTGGCTAAGCCATTCAGCAGCCCCCGTTGTTATGTGTGAATTCTCTGATCATGAGAGCTCAGTGTTATGTCTTAATTGATTTTCCTACACTGCTCATGACGACAAAATCATGTATTTTTCTGCATTGTCCTGTAAACCAGTAAAGCCAGTTACACCACCCGACCTAAGCACAGGCACTCACACACAGAGCCAGGGCTTAAGGACACAATTCCTTCTCTGTCTATACTTTTAAAATTCGACCCTGTTAATGGCAAGCAGGAGCCACGGCAGCCTCCTGCGTAAGATAACAGTTCTTATGTGCATGTAAAATATACAGCGCCGTGTGTATATATTGCTGCATTACTTATTAGCCAAAGTCTTCAACTCCAACGAGCTGATAAGATCAGGATATAAAAAAAGTTGTTACTGAGTAACTTTCCATTCCCCTTATGACATTTATGTCACAGTACAATTTACTAAAGGGTAAATGAAACAAGAAAGGCAGATCATTTACAGTACTGGGCAGCTGCTCGCTGGGTTCATCATATGCATTTTTTTAATGTTTATATCCTGCTTGACCCATTGTTTGTATTTTTAAATTTCCAGTGCTTCTTGAACAGCTCTTTGCTAAAAACATACACGCAAAATGTCACAGAATCCACCTAAAGGAGTGCAATTAACAATACAAAGTATAAAATGTCTGGGGCATTACCCTGACTCCACCACTCCTTTATGAAGATTTGCACATTATCGCTGAATCTCAAAAACAGAAACTGTTTTGTTCCCAGCTTTTGTGCATTTACACATATCTCAGGCAATAATTTTTTGCTATCTGTACAGCTTAAAAACATGATATTAAAAAGTAGCAGATGAAAAGCCCCAAATGTTCTTAGTAAAAAAAAAAAAAAAAGCCACTACACGGTGGTCTGTACATCTTACACCACTTCCTGAAAAATCAATAGGAATGTACCAGAGCTGCAACCAACACATCACTCTTCCCTGATTCCTCTTAAAGTCCTGAATGTTTTTGTGGTTTAAAACTTAAAAATACAAGGCCAGGAATATTAACCAGGGAACAATCCCCTTCCCAACATCGATACTGAGTAGGCACCATCATAAAATTAACTCTATTTCCAAGCTGATTGATTGCAATAATCATTCCTATCTCCCATCTAATCTCACATCTGCAAAGTCATTTTAAGTTGCTGGAGAAGCATCTGCTCCCCAGGTGAAGTGTCTGGGCTCAGAGTGAAGAGGTTCAGAGGCATTTTGGTGGGATAACCCTGTGGGGAGGGAGGGGATGCTGTGCCATGGTGCTGCAGAGAACGGGTGCTGTGGGATGTTGGGCTGGGGGCTACAAAACCTTCCTGAACACCTGGCTGCACCCCCATCATCCCCCAGCACGGACACCCCATTTCTGGTGCTGCCTGTTCTGGACACTGGCCCTGCCAGGTGTAGGCAGCACTGCCTGATGTTGCCCCATCAGATCATAGACACTCCAACTTTTACAAACTTAGTTTTTCAAGTTTTTTTTTTGCTTTTCTCCCCTGCAGAAGGCCTGCCTTAGGCTCTCAGGGGCTGGAGAGGGGCAGGGTGGTCTATAATCACAGAAACCCCTACCTGTTTATTAAACAAGAACTTGGGCTGCTGAATAAGGTTATTAAAAATATTGCATAACTTCTCATTCCTTAATGAGCCAAGGGTCGTGGAAGGAGGGACAGAGTGGGACTGCTGCCTGCTGTGTTAGTACAAACCACTGAGAGCTAAAGAGCAGAGCACACGGACTGAGATGCTATCCAACAGGGAGATGTGTATCCTTTTTCTTTTTTAGAACTCTGAAATAACCCTCCTCTCCTCCCCTGCAGAAGGGAGTTGTGCACCTCTGTCACACTGGCTCCAGTCTTATCTCTAGAACAGCTTTCCCATGTGATCTGAGGAAAATCATGTCATCATTCTGTGTCCTGGATTTCCTTCATACAAGGGGCTAATAGCTATTAATTATTGTCTTCTTCCCCAACCTCTCTCTTGGCATTTTGACTTATAAATGTCTCCCATCAGGTGTCTCTCTGCATGTGCACACAGTTGGGTCCCAATGCAGTAAAGCCTTGGTTTCAATTATAATGTTGTAAAACATCACTTTTCACAAGGGCATGGAGTGACAGGACAAGGGGGAATGGTCTTAAGCTGAAGGGGAGTAGGTTTAAATCACATATTAGGAAAAAAAATTACAATAAGGGTGATGAGTCACTGCACAGGTTGTCCAGAGAGGTGGTGGAGTTCCTGTCCCTAGGAGTGTTCAAGGCCAGGTTGGATGGGGCTCTGAGTAACCGGGTCGAGTGGAAGGTGTCCTTGCCCATGGCAGGGAGTGGAACAACATGGACTTTAAGGTTCCTTCCAATCCAAACCACTCTGTGATTCTGTGGCTCTGTGAAAAGCAAAAATAACCCGCAGCCTCCATATCCTCTGAATTCTCCATTAAGGTGCTAAGAGTGTTACCACTGGAAATGTCTAGGCAAAGTGCTAGGTTTTCCTGCTTAAAACTAACATAATCTCTAAACTATTTCTTTTCATAATTACAGAAGAAAATGGGCTGTAGTAGAGTATTTAGGAAGTGTTTCTCTCTTAAAGTAAATTTTGAAACTTTTGGGCACTACTGTAATACTAATAAGTGACAATAATAATCGTGACTGTAGTAACAAAAGTGACACTGGGTTTACATCTGTGATACCAAAGGTGAGGCTGTGTGTCCTGCACTCTATGGATATGCACAGCCTGTGTGACGTTGTCCAGTGCTGTAACTAACTCAGGAGTGAAATGTAGCAGCTGTTTAAATAGAGACCAGTAACATGATACAGCAGTTTAAGTCCAGCAGGGAAGCACCTTTCCATTAGAAATGCAAGGTAGATTTATATTAGAAATCAATACTAAAAGAAGAATAATAAAAATTTAAAAAAATCATGCATATGTTGCAATTAAAGCACGACAAACTCTGTAATAAAAGTAAGATTTAGATGTTTCAAATCGTGAAATTTTTAAACTGCAGCTAAGCAAGGTGTCACTAATCAAGCTGGAATTTAGCCAGGACAGGGAGTATAACAACACTGCTACCCTTGTGCTGCTGATCAGGAATGCTCAGGACTTCATTTCACACAGCATCTAAAGCAGGAATTCTCTCAGCAGCACAGCAAGCCTTGTCCCACCCAGACATATATCCACATTCTTTCAGGGAATGCAGTTCCTACACCATGTTACATGAGAGATTTTCCAAAGGAATGAAGAATGCTGCCAGAGGCCATGTTCAGAGCACGTGTCAAACACACAAATGAAGTGCAGACTAATGAACATCTACAGACTTCTGAGATGCACCAACATCTGCAATTTCTGTATGTCGAGGAGACCAGGAAAGAGATTAGTGGACTCTACACATTTCAAATGAGGGCTAAGTCAAGTTCTTGATGTTGTATGAGGGTTTTGTACTTTACCTGACTGACAGCAAAATCTATAGTGAGTTTGACATTTGAGGTTTCAATTCACCACTTTTGAAAGCACCTATAAAAAACCTCCACCTCCAAAAATAAGTGCTCTAGCTCAGCTACCAGAAAATATCATGTGGGATATAGTTGGACTTGTTAGAAGGAACTTAAATTTGGAACTGGGAACCAATGAAAAATTCAGTCTAAGTTGTAGTGTTTTAATTAAATTATTAACCTCTCAAAATGTGTGTGTGTGGAAACAACAGCTGGATAAACAGCAGCTTAACAGAGAGCAACATGAGGAATCCAAGAACCATCAGTCTGAGATGAGGAGCTCACCAATTCCAGAGAGGAATGCCCCTGGCACTGGGACATGGCAGTGGCACGTGTTACCTACCACGTAAGTACTGACGGTCTCGGTCACCACGCTCCGGACGGGAGCTTTGGAGCCTCCAGCTGCTGACACGGCTGGAGAGGGTGGTGGGATCAGGACTGGTGAGATGGTGGCCTGTGGAGGAGGAGGAGCTGGAGCTGGAGGAGGGGTGACGTGAACGGGAGCTGGCACCGGTGACGGCACAGGCGGAGGGGTTTTGGGCCGCGCCGCGGGCGTGGAAGGTTTGGCCTCTGGAGCTGACACCACTTTGCTGATGACTCTGTAGGACCAACATTGAGAAATGTTAGAGCTGATGGGAGAGAAAGCAACGACAGACCACTGACTAGAGAGAAAGAAAACACAGAGCAGCTAATTCACGTCACCCTGGAGTCACCAAAGGGGCTGTTTCAACCCCACACAAGGACTGTTGTCACTGCTGCACCGTCCATTTACAGGATAAAGCACAAAGCCATTACAAAGTGAATGCCAGGACAGCCTGAGCCACTCTGTACCTCACTGTCACATAAATATTCTCTGTGGCTTTACTAAACCTTGTTTCGTTAAGTTTTATTGCATTAGCTCAATTTGTGGGAAATATTAGAAAGGAAAGTTAATCAGCTGTGAACAGCACTGATTTTAATCTTCAAACTGAGAGACGATACCATCCACTTGAGATCCTACATTAGGGGGTTCTGCAAATATTTGCTGGTTTGGTATTTCTTTCCCCAAATGTTTACGAAATCAGCAGTGGATCTAGTCAGGACAAATAAATGACGCACAGTATACACTCAGCAGTTAAAATATTGCTACTTACTCGAGTAGCTGAAGTAGACAGGATGTAGCTCTAGTAAATACACTGTATAGAGCCATCTTGCCCAGAAAGGGGGATACATAGAGGACCCAACGTTTATTAATGACTGTTGATACACAATTAACAGACAAGCCAGAAAAAACTCTTACTACAAGGCTCTAGGTCAGAAACATAAAGAGAAGGAAAAGGATGTTTTAAGAAACAGAACAAAAAAAAAAAAAACCCAAAAAACCAAGCAGAACCTCAAACAAAACACAGGATAGGTCTATTTGTTTTACCACATTTTGGTAAATCATTTAACTAATTTATTTATATTTGAATGGTAACTGTGGGAGTACAATTGATTTGTGACAGGACTGTATAAAGAGGGTGATTTAAAGAAAGGTTAGACATTCCAGGGAGAAGGATTGCTTAATAAAGCAAAATATGGAGGCATCAGTAGAGAAACCATGACAAAAATCAAATTGCATCAAGTCCTGAATGTCCAGCTTCACTGTCAATGGGAATTTTAAGTTCAACTTTAGAGGTTATTGCAGAGCTTATGATATTCCAAAGGCAGTATCACTACAATTGGAGACATTGTCTGAATTTCAAGTCAACAACGCAAGCAATCATTTGGGAAAGGTGTGGAATTATACAGTATTTAATGCCTGGCTGAGATGATGGTGTCTTTCTCAAAGTTATGCCACTGGAACTACAAAATCAGAACCATGGTAAGTTACGGTAAAAACAGACTTAGTAAAAGGAAACAAGAGCAATGAGTTTGGCAATCCTGCATCACACCTACTATGAGTGAACAGGAGAAGAACAAAGAGTGGAGTGGAGTGGGATCTAAAGGTGATAGATGATCTTCCATCAGCAACACTGAAGACATTCACACTACACATGTCCCAGTGATTGCTTCAGGTACCTAACGTGGGAGCTCAGGCTGTGTATGTGTCAGTAAGGTACTAGACTGTGAGTCAAAGTGCAGGAGTCCTAATTTACGTTGTCTGTGACTTGCAGAAGGAAGCAAGTCCTACTATCACGCTATCCTGGGAGCAACCTACGCATCAAAACCAGCCTCCTCCTGTTAGTGGGGAACATCCAAAACCCCACTGTTATCTCCCACCAAGGAAGTTTTCTCTTTGGCTCACGATGTGTTTCTGGTTCAGTGAAAGTCTCAGTGTGTGGTTCCTGGGCCTCCTGCCAGACTGGCCATCCCCAACTCAGACACTTCTGTGTCCTTCTCATTCCACAGACAGTCCTGGCTCCCAATGCTGAATGCCCAAGACCTTGGCTGGTGCCAATACTCCCGTGGTTTGCAAAATCACCCTCATGACTTGAGAGCCACCTCTCAATAAACAAACTTTTAGCAATAATAAAAGCAAGCATAGGGACAGCAAAATACTGGCACAGCAGAAGTCATTTGGATGGTTTCAAACATAATCACCCCTTCTTTTCCCCGCCTCCCTCTCCTACCTCCTGCCAAGTAAACAAAGTCCTGCTATGAGTTCTTGTCAAGGAGTCAACCCTCCCCAAGTCTAGACTAGGAAATGTATTAGCTAATAGGACTTTAAACACAACTTTGCACACAGTGTAAACAGTTTGAAAGCAGTATTAGCTAATACAATTTGAATAAGAGTGACCATGCCCAGCTAACATATGAAATTAAATTACAGAGCTCCTTGGTCTAAAGCCAGGATCTCCTCCTGCACAGGGTCTTCGAAGCCACTCTGCTAATAACTGCAGAAGCTGCAAGGAACACCACATGTGAAATCTCCCAAAACTACAAATATTCATTAGCGAGCGACACACGCTCATCGATTGGCTGGCGTGCCTGAAGTGTGCAATTAGGACGTGTTCAGTATATAGGGCAGCTTGTTTATCTTGATTTTAGAGCTCAGTTATCAAAACAGGAGATCGGCATTTCGGAGCACGCTTGGGCCTACCACTCCCTTGGGCTAATGAAGTTCAGAGACTTTAGACTCCAGAGTGGAGAAATGAATGGTTTTGTGCTACACCATTAGAGGCGATGGAGTAATCTCAGTGAGGGTGGTTTAGCCTGTCCTGAAGAAGGGGCTGCACACGTGGCAATACGGAGGTGGGGAGAAATCAAAGGGAAATAGCAGTCCCACGACTAATAACTACTGTTACTTCAGACTTGGAGAGAAACCTGATATCAAAACACTATGTAAATGATGGCAAGATTTATGAGCTGTTTTATAGACAGGAAAACTGAGGCACAGAGCACACTGCAAGTAGGCGGCTCTCACTGCAGCAGAGCCTCGATCCACCTGGCACCTGAGTCCTGCTGGGATTTAAACTTCCTTGGGACACCACCACACACATATTGTTACCTTCTTTCCCAAATGTGTTTTCGTATGTGTTCAAAATCATCACTTACCCTGCAAGTGCAATATTATATAAAACAAACCTTCACCTTCTCCATTCCAATCCAAGAACTCTAAAGCTGAGGTTGAATGAGTATTTTTTTTCAGAAATCAAACACAAGTGAACATTAACCACCACCAACACAATCAGAGTCCTGAGACAAGAACTGCATTTCTCTGCAGGCTGCTTGCCTGGCAATGTAGCACAAACACTTTCTACACTGAAACATGAAAGTTCAATTAAAAGTTGTTTTTTAATCAAAACAGTTCCTCTGGAATAAATGGGTGTGAGAAAACCTTTGGAACAGATGTGCTAATAAGAGCCTCCATAAATCGTGACTACAGGTTACCACTCTCATTGAAAAAACCCCAGAATTAATGCAAACACTGTGTATTTGGTTGTGTCCAACCTAAATTCACTTTGGATTTCTTTCTAAATACCAGCAGAAGCTGTCCTGCTCACAGAACCTCTGTATTTATCACTGAATGCATGTATTGATTTATCACAGAGTGCCTGGTAGTAACCAAGAAAACATATTAAACATAATAAAAAGGGAAAAAAACTAAGGGATGTGAAATTTAAAGTGGACGAACAGAAAGACAACAATCCTCAAACACCATGATTACCAATTAAAAATATTATTTTTCCATGTTGTTTATTTATAACCCCTTTGCTAAAAGGGCAGAACAAAAAGCTTCATGACAAAGGTGTTTTTAAGACATTTTTCTTCCTCACAACGTGTTCCAGTGCAAACAGCACTTCAACCCAACATGAGAACTTTATGAGATCTTCCATTGCCATTTCTGCTCAATTACATCAAGGCTGTGTGGGGCCAAGACAACAACAGTGTGTAGTATCCAAACCAGAGCTGAGGAGTCAGATCTCATGGAATCATAGAATGGGTTGGGTTGGAAGGGACCTTAAAGATCTTCCAGTCCCAACCCCTCTGCCACAGGCAGGGACACCTTCCTCTAGACCACGTTGCTCAGAGCCCCATCCAACCTGGTTGTGAACACTTGCAGGATGGGAAGTGCACCACCTCTCTGGCCAACCTGTGCCAGTGTCTCACCACCCTTAAAGGACAGAATCAATGCTTATCTACTGGTTTAAAATGGTTTCCAACACTGCACTGAGGGGAAGTAAGAAAAGAAAACTTCAGTGAAGTTTTTCTGTTTCTCAGAAGGGTAGAATGAATGAAAAACCATTTTAATCATCACTCCAGGGCAATCATTCATAGTTATAGTTCCAAACCCAAACAGGATGAAAACCAAGTGTCAGCTTGCAGGCAAAGTGCAAATTCTACCAAGATTTGAAGAGTCGCAACAGGTCAGTTGGTTTCTAATCGGCCCTAAGTGGCATGAGCTGCAACATGCTACACCTGGAGCAAAATGAGGCTCCAAGGTATGAAAAGGTTTCCTATCTTTGGAAGTAATTTATTTGATTTCATTCTGATCCTTACGGCTGAAAGCCCCATTGACTGCTTCACATAAACACAGGGGAAAGACGTGCACCAAAAGGAAATGGCTTTTCGAAAATAGGATATGGGCCACAGGGTGGAATGATTGCTATGGGCAACGAGCTCCAAAAAATGCTGTATCAGTACTTTGGAAGGTCTAGTAAAAAATCACAGTAATCTTTGTTTCTTAGAGGCAGAGTTCCCAAGAAGCTGCTTCTCTGCCCAGAGCAAAAAAGTAACATTTGAAAAGTCCTAATTCTTTTCTGAATCCATGACCCATTTTTAAGCAAGGAGCAGGAGCTAAATGGGTCTTTGTATGTAGGAAAGTGACACCATCAGCTCCACTGACATAAGGAAAACTAGTGCAATTCACTTGGATTATCAATCATCATATTATCTATTAGCATTGATATTCCCTTATTGATATAAATTTCCTGGTGGTAGAAAGTGATGTAACTACTTTATCACTGAAAAATATCACACCTGGAACTGAGATTGTTGCACCAGAAAAAACCTAAACACTCTAAGACCTGTGAGTAAGAGTGTCAAAAACACCTAAGCAAATCAGGAAATTTCCATATGGTTTAGATTCTTCATAGATTAGAGGTGATTCTGAAAATTTTATTCCAGCCCTGGAGGAGAATCAGCGTGATTTAAGCTCTGTAATGTAGGCTAATTCCCATATAACTTTTAGAAAGGGAAATTTATTTGCTGTTTTATGCCTGGCTGAATATTTTATTCTGTGCAAACAAGTCATATTGGCAAACAGAAGCTCCACAAGCACACGCTGTGACCAACTTGTGAGTTTGTAGAGTGCCAGAATGCACCAAACCTCCAGCAGAGCCCCAAGCAATTCTGCAAGTGAAAAGACTTCGGCACTCAAACATCACCTGCCAAGTGGTATTCTTCTCTATCAAGGAGAATGAATTTTGAGATCTTATCCCAAGATAAGATCCACTTTTGTGGGTGCCTGCCTCTCCCAGGTAAAGCGTGTTGACCTTCACTGGTGCACGTGGAGATCAACAGCCCATTCTCCATTTCAGCAGACCTGGGGAAGGGTCTGGAGCACCAGGAGCAGCTGAGAGAGCTGGGGGGGCTCAGCCTGGAGAAAAGGAGGCTCAGGGGGAACCTTCTCACTTTCTAGAACTCCCCGACAGGAGGTGCAGCCAGGTGGGGGTTGGTCTCTGCCAAGTAACAAGTGAAAGGACGAGAGGAAACCGCCTCTAGTTGAGTCCGAGGAGGTTCAGATTGGATATTAGGGAAAATGTCTTAATGAAAAGAATTGTCCAGCCCTGACACAGGCTGTCCATGGCAGTGGTGGAGTCACCCATCCCTGGAGGGATTTAAAAGACATGCAGATGTGTCACTTGTGCACATGGTTTAGTGATGGACTTCGCAGTGCTAGGTTAATGGTTGGACTTGATGATCTTAGATGTCTTTTACAACTTAAATTATTCTATGATTCTACTATTCTAATGTTATGGCAACACCCCAGAAACATCTCTTCCTGGGCAAATGAATCTAGTGATTTCACAGGCATTGTGTCACCTAATCCCATTCAGAAGTTTATTGAGTGTCATCTTAAAAACAGTTGATCTTTTTGTCCCCACCATCACCCTGGTCCAGGATCTCACTGCCCTGGTGTCACAGCAATCTCCTCTAATTTCCAGCCTACATTAGTAGTCAATTGAGTCCCATTTGCTTTTGTGTCAACATTGTTCTTTAGTTTAAATTGCCTTCTCCCTCCAAAATATTTACTTGTTCGAGGTATTTGTACCAGAAGCCATAACCTCTCTTCACAAGCCAGACTAAACACACCAAGTTGCTCTCCTCTCCCAACACGGACCCCTAACAGTGCTCCAAACTCTCCCCTGCACCTGCTCTTCCCAATTCACACAATCCCAGAATGGGTCAGACTGGAAGGGACCACAGGGGTCATCGGGTCCAACCTCCCTGCTCAAGCAGGGCCATCCCAGAGCACACAGTACAGGATTGTGTCCAGCTGGTTTTTGAGTATCTCTAGTGGAGACTCCACACCCTCTCTGGACAACCTATTCCAGTACTCGGTCACTGCACAGGACTGAAGTTCTTCCTCATGTTCAGGTGGAACTTCCTGGGCATCAGTTTCTGCCTCCTGCCTCTTGTCCTATGGCTGGCATTGGTGGTGGACACAGATCCATGTCAGGAAAACTGCAGGAAAACAGCAGGAAAACCCCACATCTTGCAGGGACTGCTAGCTGGACTAGACTAACCTAGAGAATCACTTGATTTATCAAAGATTGATATAAAACCTGCTTGAATGGCTCACTTCTGTTTTGGTTTTGATTCCATTGCTTCTGAGCCTTCAGTTGGGTCCTCCTCCAAAATTTGCTCTGTATTTACGTATAATGCTGTCAACAGGTTCCCTTCTTCCCTTCTTCAGCACATCTATTTTTAACTACTGTTTATTAAAATGGATTTAACAGACGCTGCATTTTAAAATAAAAATAAATGTGTTAAAAATTTCTTGTCACTGAGTCTTCAAATCTACAACCCAGTTTTTCTAGAACTCAGGAGAAAGAGTATCCCATTCCTTGATTTCAGTGTGTAAAGGTTTGTGTATTTTCCTTCCCAATTTATTATGGCAATTTCCACCACTGTAAACCTGCTGCTGTTATCCATCTTGTCCTTCCTCAGTAAAGGACAGAATGCACATGGAACCAGAAGGAAAGTATTCTTTCTGGTCTTGGCTCATACCTGTATTATCCTTCATCATCTCCCTGTCTTCATTCCCATGGTCCCCCTTCTTCTCTTTTCCTATTTGTCAATATACTTTACAACATTTAATTCACTTCTATTTCATCCCCACAATCTTCAGCCTTGGACACATTAACTTTCTGTTTTCCTAGAGATATGATGCTGATTCCTGACATTCTTTCAGAAGGCGTTATTAATACAATTCACTGTAGTAATTTTGCTACAAGTGCCCCATTCCCACTGGCAGAAAACACCATTTTTGAATCCATTAGGTCTTCAGTCCAGCTGACATTTCCAGCTAACTCCTTTGGTTTATGGAAATTTGCACTGTTGAAATCGAATTACAGGTTTTATACTGTTTATTTTCCCATTAAGTGAAACAGAGTTCTGTCCTTGGCCTTCACCCTCTGTATCTGATATACCCAGAGTATTTCTCCCAGCAACCACAAGCACCTTTCTGTCGATGACTCCTAAATCTCCCTCCCATTTTCTCACCGTTCTGACTTACACCTCTGGATGGTTCATTGCCAGTCTGACAAAACAAAACTGAGCTGGTAGCATGGCGTCTTGGTATCTCTCATCTTTTTTTTTGTCTCCTATCATCAATAACAAACATCTTCGATGTTAAAACCACCTGGCACCAACTCCTTCTGCTGAGTTCTCAAGAGCAAAACCAGAAGCTGGTAAAACATGTTTATGCCAATGAGGTCTTTGCAAACTTTCTCTTCCATGTTCCCTGCAAACTGCTTTTTATTGTCATTTGTTTTGGGAAATGTTATGGGATGCACGATCTAGAAGCTTGCCCATAAACCAGTCCTACACCTACCCTTTTTGGTGGGAACTGGTATAGAACATGAATTGTATTAACTACCAGAAAGTTATACCAGTATGGGTTTAGGAAATCTTCAAAGCTGCAATTTTCAGCTTGTGTTTGAAAGAAACAAGTAAGGCAGTTGGTCCTGGACTTGGAGACTCTGTACAGCTAAATATCAATTGCTAACAGGAGAATTTCACTAAATTCAGGTAGGACCATCTGTTCTTTCGTGGCTATTTCTTTATGGTCTTCTTGTTCACATGCAGCTTCCAGGAACCATCCCACAAATCCTTGAGTCTAGGGAGTTTCCTCACTTTTGTTTAAAAACCTCAGTAAAAGAGTAAATAAAAAGAAGCACCTCTGTCAAAGACAAGAACAAATCAGTACCTTTCTCTTCGAGTCATCCCCTATGGAAATTCTATTTTTGAAACAAATACCCATCTGCCTTTCTAATCTTTCACACATATTTGATCAGTTTCTGTTGTGCTTTATAAAGGCAGCTGCTCATGGCCATTTACACAAGCAACTCCCTCATGTGTCTAAACCTGCCTGAAGTATTTTTTTTTTAATTGTGGTATACGGTATGATTTTTTTTTTTTACTCTTGAGCAATAAGCAGCAAAATCAAAGAATCTCACAGTAAGTTGTTTTGTTTTCTAATGACTCAAGCCTTTTTATGGATTCACTTTTGGAGTCATCACCCCATGTGGCCAGCAGCAAAATGAAAATAATTTGCCACAGACTACTGCCTACCATAAACAGGATGAATAATTAGTTGGGGTGGCTTCAGTAATTAAAAAAAAAAGGAAGAAAAAAGCTACGGACTACATCTGAAGTTGTAAATTTAATTCACGCTCAAGGAAGAAAAAGCTCTGCTAAATCACCTCTAGAAATATAAACAAAAATGATCATTTACTTGGTTTAGTAAACGGGACACGGTATTCTTCACTTTTTTTTCCATGTACAAGCTGCAATCCTGCAGCAAGGGAGAGGCTGAGGAACCTTCACTAAAGTGAAAGAGCCTTTTGCATGGATATGGGACCACACATGGGGATTTTACTGCAGGATTTGGGCCAATATGTTACACTAAAGAAGAACAATTGGGAAAGGGATATGAATCATAGCTGAGACAGTATCTTCATTAAAATACATTCAGCATTTAAAAAGGCACCGAAAATCAGTCCTCCAGCTCTAACAATTCAAAAGACCACAGAACAGAGAAATGTGGGTATGTCAGTAAATACACTCACAAAGATTGATGAAAGCTGTAAAGATCACGGGAATTCCTTCAGCACACCTTGGAGAGGAGTAAGATCATTTTTCATTACTCTGCCTTCTCACTTAGGTGGTCTATTGATTATATCAAAAATGATTTCATCATTACACGCTCTTTTACAGATCGACACCCAGAGCAGTAGTTCTGTCAAGGCATGGTTAACACGGCCTTTCCCTGCTAAAATAATTGGGATGCCCATTAGCACAGCAATAAACACAGAATTTTACTGCCTGCGCTCTATTGTTTAATTTTCCCAAACAGTGGTTTGCCCTTCTCCATTTTTCTCCCTGAAGTATCACTTTTTTCCCCCTCCTCTTTAATTCCTCAATGAGTTCTCCTCGGGAGCTTTCCCCTGAATAAGCAACGTCTGGCAGGGTAACCAACACCGCCCACAGCTGTGTCCCACAATAGCCCCATGCTGCTGCCACTCCGTCTGTCCAAGGGTTTGGTCACGGTGCCTTAACTGCTCCGAACACTGCCCTTATTCATCCAAACGTGCAGGAGGAGGGGCTTCCAGCAGGATTCCTTTACCTGTTTCCCCACCACAAAACAGCACAAGAAATGGAACGGGTCATGAGCTACTTGGCTGGTAATGCAAACCTAAGGCTTGACAAGTCAATAAAAAGCCAACCCTTCCCTCTCCAGCCACACGTAGGGAGCCAAGGCTGGAGGCAAACAATTTGGATATGCCTGTACAGGGAGCTTAATGAACCCCATTATTCAGCTTTTGTGGGCAAACACTACAAAGACAGTAATGTAAATTATCGAAGTCTGAGTAGCGCTCCACTAAATAGCACCCAAAGTTCAAAAGTTTCTTCACACTCTGAATAATCCATATGAGAACAACCCTATTAAAAACTGAAGCTCCTGAATATCCACCAAAGATGATACTGTAACAATTCTTGGAAACTGCATAGGGCAGGATTCTAGTTTAATTCAAACTAGCAGCAAAGTCTTGGATATCAAGCTTTTTTTTCGCAACTCACACAGAGCTTGAACAGTTTTAAAGGAACACATATTTCATGTTAACAGCAGCAACTCAAATCCCCAGCGAGCTTTGGGCAGCACCAACATGGTCCTTGCCTAATTTCTTGTCTTCAACCAGGTCACTAAGAAAAATATGGATGTATTTGTTAAAACATTTTTCTTCTCTCCTCCCTTGGTGCCATGACCTTTTAATGTCTGATTGTGTATGTGTGTGTGCAGTCTGCCCAAAAAAAATCAATCTCTGAAGAGTTTGCAACTCAACTCTTCTGTAAATTAAGCTTGTTGCAGGTTGCCTCATTAAGGCATCTCTTTTTTGCTGAACTTACACTTGATGCACTCTGCGTGCCACAGGTGAGATGATATAGTTCTGTAGGATTTCAAAAAGTATGAGTGAAGAACTGTTTTACTCCAATTCTCTTGCCCAACTGTGTTGCATCTAAAATAACAAATTCTTGAGCAAATAGCACTGAAAGAGGGCAGGGTTAGATTGGATATTGGGAAAATGTTCTTCCCTGTGAGGGTTGTAGAAGTTCTTATATGGATAATCAAGAAACTTGATGTAATAAACCAGGTTCTCCTGTGCTCTTAGTCCCAAAAATATTGTTCTAGGACACTGATATTACACAGAGAGGTCACATCTATGGTCATAGAACAATTTCTCTACCTTGACCCTTGGTTTTGAGATTCCCTATAGATGACGTCATGGCTATGCTGGTGGCTTTTGTCAAGGGGACATCATGCAGCTGAGTGAGCTTCCACAGGGAAATAACTTGGCCTTGGACTGATAATATCCTACCAAGTAATAAAAAGTTTTAGTGGAGCCAATTAAGTATCTGTGTAACAAAATTTTTTTTATTCTTCAATCCTTTTAGAATTTTATCTTACAATCCACAGGTTATTTAATATACATTTTTATAGGCACACACACATACATATCTGAGCATGTGTGTGATTTGTTTTTGGAGAAAGTCACGTATCTACTCACTTAAAAAATATAGAAGACAAGGGGCAATGTCATTACAGCAGCAGGACAGGTTTACCAGTCAAACATTGTTAAAATGCCTGTCTTTCCCCTTCTCCTGTCTGCTTTCCAGGTTCCCTGCTGATGGCAAAGTCATGACATGAGTCTGGAGCAAAAGTCTGAAATTTTAAGGTAAATTTGGAGACCTGATTTCACAAAAAAACATATATCCTGCTTCCAGGGCACAGAAACACAGAAACAGCACCCAGTGAGTAGTACTGTGCTTTGTGGTCTGGCATTAGTGTCAGCTGCCATGTGTTTTTTCTTAAAAGCTGTATTTAAATGTAAAATAAATTTATCTGAAGTATCAAACACTACAGCATGTACTTCTGCTGAAGTTTATGTCAGCTGTAGTAGTAGCTGGAATGTCAACACCTTATCAATAGATATGATTTTAAAAAACTTATGTGTATGAAAAATGATAGTGCTTAGGAAAAATAACAAGACAAAAAGAAGCCGTGACGTAATTGAATAAAAGTATTAAACCCTACTCATCATTTGCAGTTTATTTAAAATTTAGAAGTCTATACTAGCTGTGTTTTTTGTTTTGCTTGTTTTGTTTTGAAAAAAGATAGCATCTCTAGTTCCTTCCTATAGTAACTCAGTTAGCAATCTAACTTGATAACACAGGAATGGAAAAAAAAAAAGCGAAAAACCCTTCCAACATATCATTCAAATCATATCTAAAAAGGTGGTCATAAATATTTTAGAACCCAAGCAAACCAATAAGAGCAGGGCCCATTAAGGATAAGATCTTTTACAACAAATTAAATAAAACAATTTATTGAAGCCTGGACTTGAGATAAACTAGATTTACTAGCTGACCTTTTATTCATTTAAAGAACAAAATTAGCTCTAATTGCATTAGAATGGAATCCAGTAAATTTCTTCTAATGTGGCATCCATGCAAGTATTGCTGTAATTGTTTACAACTAAGATGGAAATGCTTTGATAATAATCTACTTTCTTCTTGTTTTACTGTGCAGTTAAAACACTTGCAAAAAAACTCTTAAGTAGAACAGTTTCTCCAGTATTGGTTTGTCCATCCTTCAGCAATAGTACATTTTCATGTCTATTAACCCAGCTTTACCAACAGCCATTCCTTTTGAACTGATGTGTGTTGTAAGAACATTTGCACTCCAGACAAGCCTGAATGCAGGTATTACTCTGAATCTGGGAGAAATATGTACCTTTATTTACAAACACAAGGGAGAAGACTTTCCTGCTGCTGCCATCACTGCTTTGTACACTGGTCCAAGCAGAGGAGCCAAGAAGTGAAATTATAAAACCTTAGAATGATTTGGGTTAGAAGGGACCTTAAAGTTCATCCACTTCCAGCCCCCTACCATGGGCAGGAGCACCTTTCACTATCCCAGGGTGCTCCAAGCCCCATCCAGTCTGGCCATGGACACTTCCAGGGATGGTGCAGCCACAGCTTCTCTGGGCAACCTGTGCCAGGGCCTCACCACTCTCACAGGGAAGAATTTCTTTCCAATATCCCATCTAACCCTGCCCTCTGGCAATGTGAATGCATTCCCCCTTGTCCTGTCACTCCAGACCCTTGTAGAAAGTCCCTCTACAGCTCTCTCGGAGCCTCTTTAGACACTGGAAGGGGCTCTAAGGTCTCTCCAGAGCCTTCTCCTCTCCAGGTGGAAGAGCCCCAACTGCTCACTGCACTGCAAAGGCATTTTCCTCACCACTGCTGTGTTACTCAGTCAACTTGGGCTGCTGCTGTTGTGCTGAGTTTATGGTGTGATGTCAGTCTCCATTCCACGCACCATCAACCTGACACTTTTGCTTCAAACACCTGAAAGCCCCGTGGCCTCACCAAGATCTGTAAGTACTTCCATCATAGATATTTTATATGATGTTCCCCCAAATAAACCAACTTCCAATTGAACAGGTACTTCCAAGAGCCCTCAAACAGCTCTTGTCTCTAACAGAGGAAACTGAAATAACTAATTTCTCCATCTTATTTCTACACATCAAATTCTATGAATCCCTCAAAATTTTCCTTGCACCTTTCCACAGAGATTCATGGTATCCTCAAACAATCCCATGCCAGTAAACTCCAGAGACAGGCTAATTGAAACATGTTTCTATATGATAATTGCCAGATATTCAGAACCTCACTACCAACACAGATGAAACGTAAGTTTTAACTTCCCCTTACCACAACACATCAAAAAGCTTTTCTTTCTGCCTGTTAGGAGGTCCTCAGATGGGGGCCAAGGTGCCATTAAAGATGCAAAAATGAATCTGGAATAGAAGTGAGTTTCCCAAAAGGCCATGAAACAAGATGTCAGTATCTGTGATCCACCATGGGCTGGCAGGGATGACAATGATGCACCCAACATGATTTGTAGCAAACAGATGGAGTCTGAAGTCCCCTCTCAAAACATGTGTGAGTATGAGAAAGACTTCTGTGAGATAAGGTTGGAAGATAACTCTGGTGCTAAAATATGGCTTCAGAACGTGAATTTGGAAGTTCTACCTTGAAAATATGTGTTAATTTCTCCCATATAAACACTCTACAGTCCTTGAAAAAGCAGAATTGAAAAGTATCCATGGCTCCTCAAGGAGGAGAATGGATTTGTGGGCTTTCAAGGGACAGCATGTCCAGCCATGCACATTCAAATCATGCTAACCAGGATAGACAACTATTCTGAGAAAGCTGGAACTTTGTACAGCAACCTGAGGCACAGAAATTTTAGATCACACTCAAATACTGTGAAAGGAAGAAAGCAAAAATGGTTAACAATTGGAGTGGGGGTGTCCCTTAGAAACCAAGGAATGACTGAAGTCCCTTAGCAGCTTCAAACCAGTAAAAGCCATGGTTACCTACTGAGGAGGAGTAGGACAGCAGAAAAAAAGAGAATAATCATCAAAATCCCATTTAACTTCTAAGGCAGAAAACTTAGTGATTAGGGGGTTTAGTTCATAATGGCTTTATAAAAGAAACAACTACATTAGCAATGTTTAATGTGAGGAATGGAACCAAAAGATCTAAGTGGTGCTCATGTTTACCATCAGACATGAAAGTGTGCTTTGTGCCATGAAATCAACACGAAGAACCTGATTAAAAAAACCCTTCACATACAACACAGGACCAGCCTAAGGAGCCTGGTGACGCATGGTTTCCCCAGCCTCTCCAGCCTCCTGTTTATGCTGGATGATCTCAGGATAGGGATCATCCTATTTATGCTCAGCCAGCACAAAGTAACTATTATTTGTACAACAGCACCCAATAATTAGGGAGCTAATGAACCAGCACTTGAAATGCGTTAGGTACACTCATGAATAATCATCAACAGTTAGAATAAAATACATGTGTATAAAAGAATTTCAACTGTTATGTTTTAAAGCATAAAACAACTGTTAGCTGGGGAGTGTTGTGAAACTTAGCTGTAGGTTACACTCGGGATAATCATCCGCTACAGAAACCTCACTGAATGTCACTGGAGGCATCATACCAGTCTAGATGGAGTCTTGTAATCCATGCCCTAGAAAGACATGGAATGGGACACACAGTAGGACGGATGGAAGGTGATGGGTCACACTTGGAGAGTACACTTTGCTGTATAAATATAATTTGCCACTAATTTTTAAGCTTTTCCCACTGAAAAGAAGAGCTCCCACAAGTGCCAGAGGATGGCCCGTGCTGAGCATACACCTGGCAGATGGATTTATTCGTACTTACATCTTGTCTTGGCCTGCGCCCACTCTTAAAGTCAGCCGAGGAATAACCGGTGATGGAGCCGGAACAACTGGTTCCACCTTTATCTGTGCAGGGGAACACAATCATCAATCAAAGACTGCAAGCAGACTCCCAAAATATATTAATTACATGAAAGCACTGATGGAGCTAACCAGAGTATATCAACTTAATGAGACAAAACTAACGACAGACTAATCACTGCTCTCTCACGCTTCGTCCCATGGCGTGGATGGTCTCAGTCTGCTGGGAGTTCCAGCCACAGCAATTCACAAACTCTAAGCTAAAAAAACCAACTTGAAATTTTGCTGCATTTGTACCCGCTCATACAATTTGTTAGCAAATCTTCCTGATTAAGTACTTTTCTAGAGACACAAAACTCCCCATTTTGTTTCTAAACAATGACATGAAATGGTTTGACCTTAGTACTCAACTTGTCAGGCACCCAGTGGTGTTTGCACTTTTTTTTCTGATGTTTAAATTCAATTATTTCCCAGGTTCATCACATAAATATACCATGACTCTCTTGAATCAAAAGAAGAGACAAAGGAAGCAAATGAACTCCAAGCTGAATTCACCAACACTGAATACTTTATGAAAGTGCTTATCCACACAGGCATAACAGTCACTGCATTTTACTGCAATTAGGCTGAGGTTTTTAATGACTATTTTTCAAGTGGCCTGGGATTCCAATCTTGTTATCTGGTGGAGTTTAGACCATTTGAATATGTCCTTGAACTTATGGAACCAGTATGTGCCAAAATTACCAACTCCCATTGAGCTACCGGTTTGCAAAAGCTGTACAGAATGTCCACAGATGTTACAGATGACATTGTAATGATTCTCCAGGCATACATTACTCAACTTATATCCATATATGATAGGTATATACATTATATATAGAGATATATAGAGATATATATATAGAGATGGACACTGATGTCATTTTGAGCATGTGTGTCATCATACTTAATAAAACAACCACTTGGCTGAATCTGCCCCAGGAACTTAGAGACAAAACTAATATGCATACACTAAATGGAAACCTGATCAAATCTCCAGTTTCATAAAGTTTTCACAGAAAAAGGAAGGGCAAACAATCAATGCAAAGCACAGAAAGCAGCGTGGGAGAGAGCAGGCCAGAGTGGGAGGGCTCAAATGGAACTTCTATTGAGAAAGGCAATAACAAAATCTTGTGCTATGCATTTTGGCCAAAGAACTGGAGCTGCTCTCTAGGAGATGCCTAGGTCAGAGAGGGGAGCTGAGCCTGAGTGGTGTTCCTGCTCTGACACAGTGAACTGTGCTTTGCAATACAGCTCTCCATGGATATGGACTAGCTGATTTCACAGGCCTCTCTCCGCTCTTTTTTTATGTAGCACCATTTTTTTGTTATGCCATTCCCCTGGAGTGTTGCAAGAGCTTTTTTCCTCTAAAGTGTCTAATGCCTGCAACAATTTCACTGCCACCTTCCCTAGGTGAGTCTCTTCTCTGTCTTCCCAGCATCCTAACTTGTAACATCGCCCACTGCTTAGAGATATGGAACTGAACTCTGGGTACCAGAGGCTCAGGAATGTGGCTTTGCACAGGCTATCTTGCCTCTTCTCCTGCAGGTTTCTCCTCCTTCTGTAGCGCCTGTTTTGAATACAAAACATCTTAGGACAGGCACTGCTGCTGCAGCTTCCAGCACACAGCACAGAGATGCCCATGTCACTGTAAAGGTCCTCAGTACTAATATAAACAATGGTGGTGTGGGCTCATGTGGCAGAAGACAAGCACATAAACCACTTCTTTATGCTCAGATACCAACATCCCAGTCTGCTGCGAGGGGAAAACAGAGATCCAGCATGATCCTAAATCTTATCCTTTGATACAAGAGGAGAGGAAGCATCTTTCTACAACGTGGGTTTGTGCATAGGGTTTACATGATTAGAGCAGGGAGAAAACTAAGGAGCATTCACAGCTATATCCTGCAGAGCTTAGCCTTCCTCTACCCTGATGGCAGGATTTTGATACAGGAGCAAGGGCAGCTTCCTTTGGGGCAGCTCTGGCAAGCCCTGCCCTGATGCAAGGATGGCTCCATTCCTCATGAAGCAGTTCCTCAACTACTTTAGTTTCCAGCTCAGCGTATTAAGGTTAGCTGAAACTGGGTCAGCACTGCTCCCTGAGCTGCTCAGTCACTCCTACAGCACGCCTGGTAATCTCTGAAGTACAAGTGGGGTGTAACTGCTCCAAGTGTTTGCTTTTCATTCGGTGGAGCTTGCAAGGCAATGCCCCAGATCTCCTTTTCTGGCTCCGAGGGCAGCACCCAACACCACTGCAGGGCACGGAGCTGCAGCAAGCCCTGAGACAAAGCTTCTCCTCCTTGGGGCCACCCAAGTATGAAGCCTTCAGCTTCTGTTTTCTACCATTTACGCAGTGTTCTGTTTGCTGCTCTGTGTCTTTCAGCAGCCTGGGGCAAAATTCCAAGAAAAACTTGATAAAAAGCCTCAATCACCCAACAGGATGGGATGCACACTTAGGTAATAACTACAACAGGGCTCAAAAATGGGAATAGGACAGCTGAGTCAGTCTTTTGTTTAACTACAGCAATATTAGAAATGGGAATTTGATATTTTCTCCTGGCCATCAGGAGCTGAAACTGCAGCGGGCCGACCAACTCATCTCCCAGGTTGCGCTCACACCTCCGAGGCGGACGCACCGTGGCAGATTAAACATCCAAGTTGTAACTTGATCATTTGCTCTTGCAGCACAACTGCTGGCTAAATAAGTCATTGTGTGATCGAAAAGCTAAATTAAGGAAACATGTACTTTTAGGGGTTAAAACGAAAGAGCAGCATTCTGGAGTAATACTGGGAATTGGGGCCAGCAGAAGAGCATTTACAGTGGATTACTAAGCTTCCCAAATCACCAAAGAGGTAAAGTCCAGCAATATAAGACTCCTTTGTAGCTAACTAAAAATACATTGTCAGTGGATTTGTCCAGTTTTATGTATAAGCAATACTTCTTTCACCTGAACTAATACTAGTAGTCATATAAGCCCCTTATTGCCATGTGCTGCATTTTTTTTGCTAATCTTCAAGGATTTAGCTTCTTTGCCACATACCTCAGGGCACCAACTGATAAAGCTCTAACTCTCCATTTTTCCAGGACACCAGCAGTGCGGCCTTGCAAAAAATGAAAATCGCTCAAGAGATTTAAAGGGGAAATTTATTTTTAAAATCCTGACTTGCAGCAAAGAGGTGGATTTTAAAAAAGCTTATCTCTCAAGAATCAGTTTAAATTTTAATTCTATCTGGGGACTCTTTCATGCATTCTAGCTTTAAAGTTTATCTTTTGACAGGGACTTTTTGCCAAGGTAATGGGCAGCTTTGTCAATTTAATTTGTCCAAGTTTTATTAGTGTTGAACTCCTTTTCCTAATACATATATCTGGTCAGTCTATACTGAAGCTTTACCAGTTTCTATTTGTTTATGGATCTGTTGTATCGCTCTAAAGCAAACTTGACACAGACAACTGCAGATGAAATGCAAAACTGAATGCATGGAAAACAAGCAACTCATTGCCTCTGTTTCACATACACCCATATTTAACTTAAAAAGAAAACTCTGCAGAAATTCTCAATAAAATACTGTCAAAACAGCTCAGGCACAAGGGGCAGACAGATAAAACGGGGAATCTGTGAAAGTGTTGCTGCTGTCTAAAACCAGACAGGAAACTATCATGGGCAACTGGGCCACCACCCTGTCGATCACCAACTCATTCACAGAAGACAAATGTTCGTTCTCCACATCACCCAGATTCTGCATGGAAAAACCATTTGTAAACTTAAAAAAATAGATTAAGTTTTGAAATCATCACTTTGTTGCAAGTCCAGCAGATAATGTAACAGTGGTAAGAAAGGGAGAGTGAGGAATGCCCCAAATCTGAGCTTGTACAAACCGAGTATTACGCTCAAAGCAGGATGTAAAGAGCATCTTGGTAAAGCTGGAACTCACACAGTGCTTCCTAAGGCTAAGGAGAGAGATTTAGGAACTCTTGAATCCAAGGTTATCACATAGGAAGACAAGCTCTTTCTTTTCTTCTTTCTTTTCAATATTAACAATTTAATGCGTATTACAAGGTGAAGTGACAAAAAAATTAGAGCAAATCCTGAATTAGGGGAGCCGCTTCTAATGGGATTTCAAATCTGATAACATGCAAATATGCTGGTTTCATTTCTTAAATATTAAATATATTCTCAAGATTAGGTGATATTGGAAAGAAGAAATTATCTCTGGCTGATGTAAATCAGTAAGAGTTACAGGAATGGAAGGAGCTCAAACCCCTTGAAAATTAGCTCTCCCCTTCTGTGTCTCAAGCATAAGACTCGAAACGAAAGGTGACATTTGAACACTTAGACCACAATCTGAAAATAATTTCTTTACTTCAAACAAATTGGAGCAACAAGGGGGCAGACTTGCTAAGAGAAGACTCAGCAGCTCTTCTGAGAAACATCTCTATCTGAGATAACATTTTTTTGAAGGCAGTCTGCTCCTCATTTCTGTCCACCTGGGAATTTCCAGGCTTCTACGAACTTTCAAACAGTAGACTTTTAGAAACAAAATTTCAAGTTTATATGAAAGGTGTAGGGTTGCTGGCCCTACTAGTGGAAACCTGCTGAACAAACATTCAGCATCACAACACTGCATCCCTTTGGTGTGTGAGTGCTGTTGTTGAGTCTGAGCCTCAGCTTTTCCAAGAGAAAAGTGAGCTGAGAAAAGCCAGGATAATCTCACATTTCAAATTCACGGAATTGAAATTCCATTGCTTTGTCTTCCAAAGAGGTGGGAAAATCTGTGAAGCTCTTGGTGGACATGTTCCTTGGAGCTGTTACTATTAAGAAACACCAAACCTGTAATCACACTTCTCCTCAAAGCTCTTGGACAATGCTCAGAGACAAACACAGGAGTCTATGTGGATTTTTCAAGCAAGTGTGCCATCTCAACTCATCCAACCAGCTTACCTTTTCATGTTTGTGTTTCTCCTTTTCCTTCTCTTTCTTTTCCCTTTCCTTCCTCTCCTTTTCCTTCTCCTTCTTTTCCTTTTCTTTGTCCTTCTCCCTTTCTTTCTTTTTCTTCTTCTCTTTTTTGTCTTTCTTCTTCTCTTTCGGTTTCTCTTTGTCCTCAAATAGTTTTTCAGGAAGCATGGGAGACAAGGAAGGTAACATGCTGGGAAGCCTCATGGCAGATGGTGTGCTGAACAAGGGCATAGACATTTCTTTGGGAGGTAACACAAGAGGTGCTGATGGCACCTTTATCTTATCTTCCTTACCCTTATCTTTGAGTTTCTCTTTGTCTTTTTTATCCTTGTCCTTTTTGCCTTTCTCTTTCTCTTTCTTTTTATCTTTGTGTTTTTCTTTCTCTTTTTTGGTATTGCCATCTTTCAACTTTACTTTTGTGTCAGCATCCTCAAAGTCCTTTAGTTTGAATTTATAGGGATCAAGATCATCGTCTTTGAGTAGTTCCTTCCACTGAAACTTTGCTTCCTTGTTTCCTTCCTTGTCTTTATCTTTCTCCTTGTTCTTTTCCTTCTCCTTATTTTTCTCCTTGTTCTTCTCTTTCTCTTTTTCTTTTTGTTTTTCTTTCTTCTTCATTTTAGTTTTCAGCTCTTTTTTCAATTTCTTTTTCACTTCTGTCGATGAAGCCAACTTGGTTTTTTCCTCATAGACTTTGAGAAGAGGTTCAGGAGTTGGTGGTGAAGCAGAAGGAGAAGAAAAGTAAGTGAAGTTGGTAGGTGGATTAGAAGGTGTCCCCATGTTTGCTTTCCGAATGACCTCATCAATTGAGTCATCCATTGTCCATGAAATGTCTGAGCTTGAAGTCCCACCTGAGGCAGGTATTGGAGTTGCTCCTGCCTTATTTGCATTATTGGCAGGAACAGAAGGTTTAGGAGTTGTAGACTCTGAAATAGAAAGTCTTTTAGGACTGGTAAAAATTTCCCCTTCTGATTCAGATCCAGAGGAAAACTCAAAGGGATCCGGTTCTCGTTCCGCACACGCACGAGCAATCACAGCATCAATTGAATCATCAATGGTCTTGTCCATGACCGGGACTTTCTTCACCTGGTTGTCCATATTTGGCTTGGGGGCAGGCTCAGGTGGTGTCTGTCCCTGTTTCACTTGAATATTTTCCTTTCCTATCTTGTCACTCAATAAAGCCAGAGGGGTTCTACTCAGGGTTTCAGGCTTCAAAGGTGGTTGCGGAACATGAGCAGGAACCTTTGGACTTTTGGGACTTTTTGGGCTCTTGGCGCGACCTGGTGACTTTTTTTCTTTGGATCCAGGTTTTGGTGAACGAATGGGACTCCCAGCTACCACTGGTGAGGGTGCAGTTTTCGGTGATTTTGTCTTCTGTCCTGGAGAACTTGTTTTGGACTTCGTTTTGGGTACAAACGGCTTTGCCTCTAATGTTTTGGGGGTCGGCACTTGGGGTTTTGCAATGGGAGCCAACATCGGTGGTTCTGGTGAAGGGGGGGCTAAGTCTGTACTGTCCTGCACATGAACTGGAGAAAGCATTGGTGGTACTTTTTGTGTGTTTATTGAGCTGAGAGGCTCACGTGGTTCCACAGTTCCGTCCAAGGTGTCCCCTTTGGAAACAGAAAGTTTTGGCCGTTTCACAGGTGGGAATTCCTCGACATCAGGACTTTCTAATGGTCTCTTGCTCAAGTAGTTCTCATCATTAATTGCCTCATCCTCTTCCATATCTCCTTCTTCTTCCAGTGGGACCTGCATGGCCTCTGCAGATGTACCTCCATCGGTAGGAACCTGCTCCTCTTCCTCTTCTGTAACAAAGAACATTTAGAAAAGCGTTAGGATAATTGAAATGTGTTTTACAGACACAGACAAGCACAGAGCAAATATTCACAGGCAGCTCAGTCCAGAAGAGACAACTGGCCACCTAAGGGCTTCTTACTGGTCTGCTTGGAAGGAATGTGTGGCACCTCCTGTCTCACATCAGCCACCACTGGAATTGGCAGGTGCCCTCACTGCAGTGTAACATGGAACCCATGAGCAAAGGAGAGGAACGTAGAGCTCTCCAATGGCAGAGCTTGCAGAGTAGGTCCAAAGTGTCAGTTCTACCCAAAACCACCAGAATAACTTCTTCATTCATTTTTAAATGAAGGGAAAGAGGTTGAAGCATTTTTTTGCTGTAACACAATGTCAAAACAAAGTGTCAAAGTAAAATTAAGCAGAATTGTCTTTTTTGCCTATCTATCATACAATTTTGACTGCAGATTAACTACTAGGAAAACATCTTCCTAAACCTACTTTATTCTTCCTGAAGCAGCACAGTCTGAAGGTTAAAGCCGAGGACTAAGCTCCATTCAACCCGCCAGGTTCTGTCCCTGATAGCATCTTAAGAGCTGCTGCAGGTGGACATTATCTGTTATGACTGTTTGGGAACACCCCAGCACTGCATCTATGTGTTGGTTCAGGTCAGGAACATGCCTTTGAAATGCATTTCCCCATCATCTCCCTTACTGCTTTTTGTTTGCATCATGGGACAATCCTGCAGTGCATATGCTGGCTTCCTGCAGCAGTGAAACCAAAACGAAGTAGGAATCCACCTTACACGCTCCAGAGCAACTGGGCATTTGGGCTGTGAGACCAAAAACCAGCTTCTGAAAACAAGGTAAACCTGAAACCTGCACAGTGTAGACATGAGATACCAACTGTTCCAAGACAGTGTGGATACCACCTGTGTGATTGATCCGGTTTTTTGTTTAATAACCACTTTTTTTCCCCTACATACAACACCATCTTCAGACCCATACTTGACATTATGGTGCAGAGAAAGGAGAAAATTCACTTGAGATCTCCCAACAAATCCACAGTAGGTTTAAAAAGAGAACCTCTGATCTCCACAACCACAGCCAAGCACTTTATCCTCTTCGATACACCTCCTCACTTTCAAAATGGAATTATCCGAGCAGGAAAAAGGGTTCTTAGTCCTGAATAAGAATGTCTACACAGGCATTAACCTGACACATTCATATTTGCAGTAATTACATCATTACACCTATGCTGGTTAACATTCCTACACAGACAACCTCATTTCACTTTACCCCGAGTCTCTGTTTACCCACCTGCAAAAACTCAAGACATTTTGCCAAATGGGGTTTCTGAGGAAAGATATCCAGCGCCCCAAGATTCTCAAGTGAAATATGCAGTAAAAAACATTTATGAGGACAGTGGCTAAAACCCAACTTCTTAATGAGCAAGTGGCTTTATAGAAGAAAACAACAAGAAACTTGAAACATTCCACTAAACACTATTTAAAACTCAGTAAGACAGCATCTTTCTGAAATATCTCTTTTCAAGGAGTTTATTTTCAGGTTTTCTGCGCTGGTGTTTCTCTACTGTAATGTGTCAATGCTCTGATTTAGGAGAGTTGAGTCAAGAGCCCTGGGCTGCAGCACAAATCTTGCCAGCATCACAAATTAAGTAAAATGAGCTAGCAAGTCTGGCTTTCGCCAGGGCCCAGAGGATTTACAGCAGCCAGCCCAGAGAGGAGACTTTGCCTGAGGATAAAGTCTTAGCCTTCCGTGAAAAACAGAAATGTTAGGGAGTTAGGTTTTGCCTGGCTGGGCACTGACATTAAATTTTTTAAACTGCAAAGTTAGAGTATAACTGAGAAATCACTGCAGACTGAGCCTGCACCTGCTATGGGGGAAAAAAATCTGCTTCCCCATCATGGAAGTAATTTCAATCTCTGTTTAAGCTGCTGCAGAAATCAGCTGCCTTCACCTGCTCAGAAGGGTTTTGGGGATGAAGAATCAGCATTCATCAGATTCATCACACAGCACCGATTGCTACTGAGCAATTCCCTCCCAACCCCATTCCACCTACTTCACCACTGAGAGTTTGCTTTCATTTAAAAGTAGGAGATAAAATTTAAAACAAACATCATACTTTAAAATCGGGATTTAGAGAAATCTTCTGCCCCAGCCACACGATGAAAAGTGTATCCAAATTACAATATTAGGAAAGATAGGGTTTGATGGTGCAGACTTTAGAGACAGGAACATAAACCATTTTAATACAAGAAACACGGGGATAAAAAGAGTCAATAAAGTGGAAAATAAACTACTGCAACAGTAAAAAAATTTACATTTACTAGAAAAATCAGAACATTTATTTGCTAAAGATTTCTGCCCGGTGTGCATTTAAACAGCCCCTCTCTTACACTGTGTCTCACGGAAGGGCACTGCAATATTTCATATTTTTATAACTCCTTCCCATCCCAAGGTGCTTCTCATGTTTTACCTACTCAGGATTGCAGAATACCAGCAGCTGCTGGATCAAAGGCAAAAAAACAATTTCAGAGGAGCTTTGGAGAACAGGGACCAGAGTTCTGTACAATAAAAAAAGAGCAATGCTTATTTTTTTTTTAATAAGGCCAAGTAAAGTTTGCAGCGGGCCCACGAAGTTTCTGTGATCTTGTGTGGAGGTGCCAGGGAAGGGCAGAAAGGTTAAAGTGCAGTTTGTAGAGGTGAGACAAGAAATCGGGGTGTCTTGGCTCCAGCTTTCATGCACATTCCTGCAAGCCACAAAGACAACTTAGTAAGGAAGCAGAAGCATTACCATTCCTTTTATATGGACTTGGATTCCCCAAAACATCTGGAAAAAATTGCCTGGGTCAGTCCTGAACAATCCAGGGACTAAGGAAGTTCACGAGCACTTAACTACTGACACACATTCACCACTTTTCAGACATGCTCAGATGACAATCTGGAATCCTGTCGTGGTCAAATGAAATCCAAATTTCTCTTGGAACAAGGCCACAGTCTGATCCTTAGCAAGGACTGGTTTTCTGCCAGGCACAGGCAGAGGCTTTCAAACCTGAGCCACCACAGCTGTGGCAGAAAACAATAAAGCACTTTTTTTTTTTTTTTTGGGGGTGCGGAGAGCAGTTAATTAGAGAAAGTGAAATTTCTATCTTGAGTTCAAGACCTAAGGCTCTTTTTCCTCCCGAAGGATTCACACCGGAGCAGGAACTAAATATGGGAAAACATCAGTTTTTAAGTGTTTGCTGCCTGACTTGGTGATGAGCATTTACAACCACGCAGCCACTTCCTCACCTTTGTCCATCTCCTTTGCCACCCAGCACTTCTGGACGTGCCATCCTTTGTGCACGGGATTGCTTTTTAACTCTCTTTACTGCCATCTCTTCCTATCTCTGGCCACCTTATTAATGATCCAGCCCGAGTTAGCATCTATAGGTCAAATGGATATCACCTCAGCCATCTGCCCTCATAACTCTCCCCTGTAATGAAAGGAGACTGGAGCTGTTTGGGAGGTTTCTCAAGACAACAGATACATTTTTTTTTTTTTTGGTCGTTTGAGAAGTCAGTGCTGGATCAATATTAATGCTCACATTACTAAAGCTATAGAGAGCAATTGTTTATTATGTCAGTGGCCCCCTGTGTAGAGCCTGGGTTGCAGGAGGGATGAGTTCAGCATCGCAGCACTGAATTTGTCCATCACCGAAATAAAACAAGCTGAGAGCTGCCAGCATGCTGCCTATGAGAAATCTGGTTAGAAAGGCAGCATTTCTTACTTGAGAATATTAGGTTGTGCCAGGGAAGTGGTGGAATCACTGTCCCTGAGATCGTTCAAAAAACGTGTGGATGTTACTTGGGGACATGGATTTAGTGATGACTTGGCAGTGCTGGGTTAATGGTTGGACCTGATGATCTGAGAGGGCTTTTCCAACCTAAATGATTCAATAGGTAACAACATCCCCTGTGTCTACATCAGAAGGCAAGATCATTTTCATGAAAGGATGATTTTGAAGTTAGGGGAGGAAAGAATCCCCTCCTCTCGTGACACAGGTCTGCAGGGTGATTTGGGGCAGGTCACACCACATCCTGCAGCCTTCCCACCTGACAAATGATGATAATTCCATCTCACAGAGGTGCTGTAAAAGCTGAACTTGATAAACACACAGCATCTCAGGATTTCTGGACAGAAAGCATCAGAATCCCAAATGCAAACCATGGGGACCTGTCACCACTTCAAATACTGGACAATTTCTTAAGCTGACCAGTTCAGGCAAGAAACTGAAACTCCTGCACCTTTTTTAAGGAAAAGAAGCTCAAACTCTATTTCTTGGTACATCATGTTCCTGTAGCACAGCAGGGACTCCAAACCAAAGGGTTATTGAATATATACATTCTTAATTTGGCCACAGCTCAGTTTCAGGACAGCAACACTCAACACTTCAGTAATGAATTTCCAGGTTCATGAAAACTGAGGGACTGTTTGTCCCTAAAACTGACACAAGGGTACAAAGGAACAGAAATTCTGCCTTTATTGGAGAAAAAGAAGTGCAGTCACCTGTACCACATTACTATGCTCACCTGGCTGCCTTGTCAGAGGAGGCAGCACAACAGGTCAGATGAAAGTGGAGGCAGGAAAAAATAGATGCAAAACTCATCTGATTGCATAGAAATGCAACTATGTAAGGGTGTTCTCCAAGCAAGAAAACCAATCATACATAAATATATCTATAAAACTAAACTTGTCATCATCTTGGTTGTTATGCTTTTTACTTGGTAGCTTCAAAGAGAGAACCACAAGTTAGCTGGTGTCCTAGAGAACATGGCACAGATTGGGACAGACAAAATCTCTGCTCAGCTCCTGGCCCTGCCAAAAACTTACCCTGTCTGTTAGCTGGTATTTCATTTAAGCAAAGTTCCAGTCTCTCCTCTGAAAACTGGATTAATATTTCACTCTGTCACAGGGTGGTGACAGGATAAAACCATCTGGGTAAGACATGCAGATTTAAGAATAAACCAATATTTCTAGCCTACAAGATGAAGCAGAGTCAGACACACTGGCCTAAAAGTGGACACCACTTTCTGAAGAAAGAAAAACTTGATTTTAGTAACAGCAGCTCTTACCTCCAATCCTACATCTAAATGAATTAATTGCACGAAGCTCTGGGAGGTAACAGTTCCTGTGGAAGCCAACTCTTGTTATTATAATAATGCAAGATTTTGGCATTTGGCATTTGATATTAATTGTAGGATGGCAGATAAACAGTATCAGCTATCAGAGTAAACCCATTAAGGACACAATTCTCAAAAAGCAGATGTTTCCATGCAACTCACACATTCCTATTTTCAATGACTAAATAATCCTTTTCTTTTTAAACAGAACTTGAACATTTTCTTTTCTAACAGAATGCAAAATGGCCAAATAAGATCTGTTAGTAGTAGATCACAGAATTCTTTCACACATAGTTCTGTTTGTATCAGTCTCTCTGCTCCCTTGCACTGCATGTTACCAAGTACCTAAGAATGGGAGTTAGAAGCATCAGGGTTTTTAAGGAAAATTAGAATTTGGGAAAGGAAGTTATGTGGCAGTGCCTGCATTGAAATCTTCAATCCATCTTTGTTTCCAAGCATTTGCTCCTTAGGACCACAAGGATATCAAGCTGATGGTTTTATACATAGACAGCTCAGCCTCTCAAATGCAAGGAAGGAAGGGATCATTCCCACCCAACATATGAAACACTTTAGTGAGAAAAAAAATAGAAGAAAACTTCCTGCAGATTTCCAGAATAATTTTCCTATTGTCTAGTTAAAGCATGAGATGAAGCCAAGGATAAGTTTTTTGAAATTTTAAGTCATTAAGTCAAGAGCTTACATCCCTATCATATCCTAATAAGCAGGAGCTTTTGATTTCTGTTAAAATTGAAGTCTTTTTCTTGTGCCATGATAGGTTTTATCTCTTTAGCTTATAATAACAATGGCCTTTTCCCAAAACAAACAGAAAGTGTGCTTGTAGTCCATAAAGGAAATTAATGGAAGAGGGACAAAATTCAATCCTGATATCCTACAGGCCAATATCCTGATACCTTAATGCAAAATGAACACACTAAGATATCTGTGACACAATTGGAGCTTAGAATACTGGATTTTATATAGATACTTGTGTGTGTGTGTGTATATATATATATATATATATATACACACATATATTTAAAATTGTATCTAGAATTTCTCTGCCATATAAACACAACTGATCACTGATGTGACCTGTTTACCAAACAGGCAATAAAACAACAGATTTCTCCTTTCCTGTAAAAAGATCAACCAACCTATTACCAGACCTTGACATTTTCCAGTTGATATTTTCTATGGGAAGAGGTCACCACCAAGGAGCTCATCTTCCATGTGTCTCCAATTTTTCCACTGGCATTGCCAGCAAGTTCATTGCAGTGCCTTCTCACTATGTTATCAAATGCAGAAACCACAAATACATTTTAAAAAAACAAAAAAGCTTTCAGGTATGGCAAGTGATTTTGCATACTTAACTAAAACACTGTAAGGAAGATGTGGAAGGTGCTTGAAGTTAAACATCTCAACTTGTTAATCACACTGGAAACGTTGCTCCAAATGGCTCAATGGTGCCTTCAGTCCTTGCCTAATATTAGCCAGGACTGAACTTGGTTTTCAAAAGGACTGGGACTTGGTGTATACATTTATCAGTCACTCCAGAAGCCCTTATTAACCTGTCCAAGAAGCTACAAGTAGTCCACAAAACACCCCTCCATCCCTAATGACAGAATACTTCCAACCATCTGCAAATATGGGTTACAGCAATAATCTGGTTCCGGACTCAAAAATTTCCAGATTGATTCAGTTACCTCTCCACCCTGTTGAACAACTGCTTCACTCTCCTGATTTGGCATTTAATGGTATGAAATCACTGGAGATTAAATATTGAGCACCAGTATGAGAAGAGAGTATTGATGGTTTGTCAGTAACAAACCAGAACTCCTAAAGCTGTAGTTCTACATTTAAAAGGAAACTGTCCCATCCTTTCTTTTGTCCTGGTTCAAGCATTTGCGCAGGAGAGTGAGGAACTAATGGAGGCTAAAATAAGAATGATTATCTGCTAGTTTGAGCTACAAGTGACTTAATGGGATAACTCAGATGGAAGTATATCTGAGCGTGGAAGAAAAAAAAACAAAACAAAGAGAAAGCATTTTTATGTCCAGTTGGCAAAGTAAAAATCCCACCTCTGGATCACACAAGCCTAAGGGAGTGGGAAAGGAGGGTTGTGAGGAGCATCAGAGCTTGACTTGGGGTATAATGTGAGATTTTGGCTACCAGTGCTGCTTTGGAACATTGGCTGCAATGAGAATAACACTTCTGAGTACCTACTAGTGGCTGTCCTCATTCTAATATTTTCAAAAATATGCAATTTTATTAAGCCAAATTACACAGGATTCTTAAAATGACACAGCCAGTTCCCTGCTGAAGACAGAAAAACAGAGTTGGCAGATTGTTATCTGCTACACCCACAATCTCTCTCTGACCTGACAAAATATTAGCCCAGAATCTGTGCTGCTACAGCAAGCAAAAACATGTTTCTGTCTAAATACAACAAGGGAGACTTTATTTTTGCTTTGACTTTTCAGCAGTGGCTCAACTGTTCTTGTAGCTCACGCACAAACACATGGCAGTGCTGGGCTAATATGTCTGGAGAGTAAAAACAACCCCAGAAGCATCTTTAGGAAGTGATGGAATGAGAAGAAGTGTGAGATCCAGCCAGCTCCCTGTCAGCAGGGCAGCCTTGGCTCAGTCACTTTGGTGTTGCTCTGAATTATTTGTGATTGAGTCTCTCCCCTGAAATCTGCAGAGTGTAATGTGAAAACCACTGCGGTTAGATCAAAACACAGAGCCAGGGACAGAAAACCTCTACAACAAAATTTGGCTTCGTCTCCAAGCTATTTATTTCACTTTTTACTCCCTCTGGGATGTATGATCCTTAACAGAACCGAGAACTTGTCCTAAAGTATGTGTGCAGGCACGGAGGTTTTCCCTTTAAAGGAGCATTTTGACTTCTAAAAAATAAAATTATTAGCAAAGACAAGGTAATTAAGCACTGACAATTCATAGAGTACAACCAATCAATAACAGAGTACATTAGCAAGACTGACAGAGGTGTGAAGCCGATACATTATAAATGGCTCTATACTGACCTGTAAAAATGCAGCGTTTCCCCAACATTCGGCACAATAAAAAACTAAAATGCTATATAAGCAAGCCAACCTGAAATGACACCTAGTATTATAAATGGCCTAATCTATATGTTAATACTGTTGTATCACATAACTGCAGCAAGACTAAGATAACAATATGACTTTGGGGTTTCTATGGCTACATCCTGGGCTAACGTGCCTGAAAGGGCTTGCTGCTGACACCACACAAGCTTTCTGAGTGCTTCTCTTTGGTTATTTATGATATGATTTATGATAACGACAACATCTCCTATTTTCTCCCCTCGTCAGATACAATAAATTGCCATCGTTAATCACCGTTCTTGCTTCAGCTATGATTACAATAGTATAATAGGGCCCAGCTATGGTAATGCTGTGTATTAAGGTGTTTTTTCCCCCCCTTTAAAGAAATATGCACAAGTAGATCTTTGTAGCCGATGTCAGCACCTGTAGTATTTTAATAATCTTCCCAGGAGTATTCCTGGACGAGAATTTCTGTTAGAACTGAGATTCAGCACTGCTCCTCTTGCAAAGATCAAATTTACCATCTAAAGACTCAAAATCCACATTGTATTATCTGTATCAAATAATTCTCAAATATAATACGAGGGGTTTATATGTATTTTTCTTGAGAAAAGGAAAGCAGACCATCAGTCTTTTCACTTTGCACCTCTGTATCTAATCTCCCTGGCTGAGCTCTCCAAACCAGCTTTTCAAGTATCACAAATCTTACTAAAAACAAAAACACTGAACTTATATAAACAGCTGGAAGGACTTTTACAGTGCTTTTCCTTTCCTATACTATGGTCTTGTATAAGAAAATATACTGTTCTACCTTCAATAAAATCCTGGCTTGGAAACCCCCAAGCTTTTACAAATATTTTAGGAAGCAACTATTTGAACCTCCTGGCAAAGGAACAGACGAGGTATTTATTGCACTGGGGTACCTGTACTTCTTCCATACTAATATTTTTTACCTGGCATCGCAGAATTTTAGTCCTCCACAGATGTGCAACCTACATGTGCATTTGGGTACTTGGATTCAGCAGTGAGAAAAAACTGATTATTTAATGTCTTATTTTGAAACTGAGCTAAAGAGCTCCAGCAATAGGAAGGCGTAACTGTCCTGTAGACATCACATATTTCTTTCACTACGGACATCACATATTTTTTTCACTGTATTACTTCAGACCTTACTCCTTCTCTCCAGAAGTTCAAAATTTAACCCCAAAAAGCTTTGGTTTTTTGTGTAATGCACCTGTGAGAGCAGAAATCTGGTTTAAGGCCCAGGTGTTAGAATTGAGGAGTCACATTTCTCACCCTCAGGAGTCCCCGAGACATCAAGTAAGAGACAGACACGATGGCATGATGGGCTATTTTAGACTGTACTAACAAGCATATTTGGATTTATATTGCTGCTATAAATATCTAAAGTGTCCTTCAGCCCAGAGTGACCCAACTCATTACTGGTTTTGTGGCAAAGGCAGAGGAGATAGGAGGGGAGATTGTGGCGATCCTGATCAGCGCAGGGAAGATGTTTGGTATGGAAGAAATGGCAACATGAAGACAGTGGTCTCCTATTAAGTGATGAGTTCATCTCCACGCTCACAGGATAAACACAGACACTGCCAGGTGTGGCACAAAATCCACATGGAGAGAGAATTCCTCTGGCAGACCAGGTCTGTGATCAGCTACAATTACCTGTGTCTGCCTGTGACTTGCTTTACTCCCTCAAAAGTAGACCCAGGCTATTTTGGGTCTTAATCTCTTATATTCTTGTTCACATGAGGGAGCTTCTGCAAAACTGCATTCCCAGAAGGAAGTCTTGGCTCAACACAGCTTAAAGACCATCGTCACTCTGGCTATGCAGGACAAAGATGCAATTTTGCTGCTGTAAAAAAGGGCTCTGAGTGTTTAAATCACCTTCAAATAACTTTTTAGTTCAACAACTCATTTGGCCACTAATTGCCTTTCCTCTCCTCCTCCTCTTGTGCAATTGCAAGGGCATGTTTGAATCCCAATGATAAGCTGCTCAGGGCAAGAACCGTATCTGTGTTTTCCAAAGTGCTTTGGTTACTTCTGGCACTATAAGAAAAACAAACAGAGGACGTATTTAGACTCTTCCATCCATCTTTTTGTCTTCATTGGGCAAGAAAGGGAAATTCAGTATTTTCTCAACAATTCAAAAATATTTTCTAAAAAAGAGAAAGACTGGGATAGGGAGAGGTTTATTTCAATAGATGAATTGAGAGGTATACAAAAAGCCAACCAGGTCCTGTGCTCCAGAATAAATTGGAAAAATTCTGTCTACCCTGTTAGGTTAAATCCTCATCTGTGATTATCGATCCACAGTGGCACAAATTAAGAGAAGTCACTGAAATTAAACTTTAAAAAAGTAATAAAAGAGCTCTGCCTTTGACTGGAAACTCCCACTAATGCAAATGGAATTACTGCTGAGTTAAAAAAAAGGCATGTGTTCACCCTCTCCCTTAATAAATGTATACACACCATACCCAGAAGTGTTTACCAAATATTCCAGCTGTTGGGAATGGGTTGGGAATATTCCAGGTGTTGGGAACCCCCTCATTTCTTTAATGATACCAGCAGGAATTAGGAATGCTTCTGCTGGGCAGAGCAAAGAGTTTATTCTCAAGTTGCTAACTCAGAAACACAACTGCAGTTCCAGCTTCCAGTTCTGTTTAAACAGCATCCAAAGCCTTCAGGAAGATGTGCTGACCACACTTATCCTGACCCTTCAGTGCTCTGAACTGGCACTGGTGTGTCCTGGTACATCTACGAACCTCCCCCCTCCTTTGCTGGGATGAATTCTGAGCCACAATACGAATCCCATAACAAATACAATCTTCTTGATCTAGCAGAGAAGGAAATCACTGATGATAAGGTTTTAATAAAGCTTGACAAGGCTCAAAATTAAATTTGCTGGGAAGGGTTCACCCCCGAAACAGATACTTTCAAGCGTTCTTCACGAAAGAAGCCGTGGAAAGACTTAAAGAGAGGAAAATGTTTACTTTAAGATTTTTTTTTCTTACAGCTACAAATCCAATTAGTGACTCTCTTTGTCTTCCAGCCCCTCTGCTTCATTCCGTACGGGAGCACATGTGTGTCCAGGCTCTCCCTGTAACCCTGCCCTGCAAAAGGTGCCCATAGGCACAGAGAAAACTAATCAGGGCAGTGTGATCACCTATCCAGCAGCACTTCCCTGGCGACACTCCGCAGCCATTTGAAACCGGATCGGGCGGCCCGACGCCACGGAGGGTTCAAAATGCTGCTGTCAGCACCGCTGGGAAAAAAGTGCTCCGAGAGCACGGGGTGACTGTGCTGAGCAATAATTCTGTGGGCAGCTTCCCACTCCAGCAAGGAGCCCGATTCAGGAGGCCGTAGGAAAATTTAAACCACATCCAATTTAAAACCTCTGCTTTTTTTCCGGTGACCTTATAATTTTTCAGGGAGAGCTGCTAAAATCTATTGCTTCTGTCCGTAGGACCTCATGGATCACAGCAACATCTTCAAATAAATCTCACTTCCAAGGAGCTCAGAGGCTGAAAACAGAGCACAGGAGTCTGTTAGATGCTCTCACTGTACAAGCGCTTTTTGGGGAGACAACTGGAAAGACCCTGTGGGCTTTTACAAGGCTACAGCCACGACACAATCCTGCACTTCTGAGGTTGCTGCAAGTCTTTGTAGAACAATTAAGCTAAGCAAAAAGCAGTGAAAAACATCAGAGGAAAAAATAAAAGGGAGATTCAGAGATATCAGAGTCCTGCATTTGCACAGTAGAGCTGGGCACGAAGGTGAAATGATTGTGACACACTTCTCTTGGTGTCACTTGCAAAGGACACACGATAAGAGAGGACACCCTTTTACAAGAGTAGTGATAGAACGAGGGGGAACGCTTCAAACTGACACAGAGTAGGTTTAGATTGGATATTGGGTAGAAAGTGTTCACTGTGAGGGTGGTGAGGCCCTGGCACAGGTTGCCCAGAAAAGTGGCTGCCCCATCCCTGGAAGTGTCCAAGGCCAGGCTGGATGGGGCTTGGAGCAACCTGGGATAGTGGAAGATGTCCCTGTCCATGGCAAGGGAGTGGCATGAGATGAGCTTTAAAGTCCCTTCCAAACCAAACCATCCTCTGATTCTATGACTTTTGTGGAAGCATTAAGCAAGCTTTAGAATATTGTCTCTGTTTAGAAACATTCCAACCCATTTTTTAAAATAAAACCTCACAGATCTGACAAGGACCTCAAGGCCCACATTGTGTGATGCTGCACTTTAGACTAAACTCCCTCTTTATGCTGCAGCCTTCATTTGGATGCAAGGGCTGCCCCTGTGCTCCCAATGACCTTGGCAAAATTCTTCAAACAAAACAAAAACAAAACAGGAAAAAAACCCACTAAAAAACCTTCAGGACCTCAGGCTCTAAAGCTATTTTAGAATTAGCTTTGAATAATTGTCCCACAATAGGAGTTTTCTTGATTAATTGCTTAAGATAAGGCCTCCTTTTCCTTGCTGGCCTCCAGTGACTCCCTCCACTTCCCATAATCACTTTTGTCTCAGTCTCCTGTTCACTGGGAACAGCTAAGAGAAAAATCAGAGATACACCAACTCCATTACCTGAGGATTAGCCAGGAGATAACCCTATGTATTCCATTACTGACCATTATTTGAGTAATTATTCAATCAAGTTTAGACCATGTGAAAGATGCACTAATTGTTTTGCAGAGCTTGCCCAAGCTGTTTATCTAAGGGATGCAACTTGTGTCCTTTAACAAAACAAAAATGATGTGCTGATTGCAAAGGAAAATGAGAAGTGGCTTTGTATTGAACTCTGTATCCTAATTAGGCTTAACCAGGAGTTAAGGATCTATTTTGATCAAGTTTCCGCACAAGCTGGATTGGGCACGTACTTGATTACACAAATTCTGCAGGATATTGCTTTTCCATCTGAATTATTTAAAAAATGGTACACGGCCATTATTTTTCTAGCAGTTTATGAGATAAGCATCCTGAATACAGGGAAAGCAGGGATAGTGGAGAAACAAACAAGCCAGTAACCAGCAGGCTTAATTTAAACAAGAAACTTGTGCACACATCAGTACTAGAGTCAGAGGGCTTGATACTCTGATTTAAACTGAATTAATGCCTTTTAGCTAAGTAATATTTTTCTTGGACACATGGGAGGAATGCAAAAACCCCAATGAAAACAAATTTAGTGAAGGAATTGGCTTCAGTAGGCAGTTTTACGTAACATTAACTTTCCACTCAGACATAAAAAAATACAAAACCCCTTCATTTCAGAGTTGTCGGATTCCCATGTAACCTCCTCCTTTCATGGACCTCAGGCTGGTTCACTACCAGGTGACTCCCTGCTGAGAGGGAACTGCAATTCCCAGGGACACCAGCTGATGATCCACAAAGACCCCAAAGAAGGCGCAAACTGAAGACAATTTCTTCATCTCGAGATACAGAACTTCCCTTACTCGTGAAACGTTGCGAAAGCATTTGCAGCTGACGCAGTTCATCTGTGACTGTTTATTTTCTCTGCTGCTTGTTGCCACTCTTTCTAACCCCGTGTTCCCTAAACTCAGGCCTTTACCACCTCCGTCTTTGTGAGTTTCAGAGGGTGGAGGGGAGATTTATTTTCAGGAGTGAGCACAAGCTGTTGGTATTCTCAGGATTCAGGCAGAACGAAGCACGATCAGCCATGGCCTTGGAGCTCCTTCCAAGCCAGGATTAACGCCAGTGGTGGGGAAGCTCAAGTTTTAATGGATAAATTGTTACAGAATATGCTCAGCCAAACATCTTTGCTGATGAAGGGGACTCAGAATTGGGTGGGGAGGGGATAATTGTCTGCTGTGCCATGTAATTTTTAAAAACATCCCCCTATTAATTTATTTACGTGCTAAACAGTGAGCAGCAGTCTTGACCCAAATCCTATTGGCAACAACAATCTGTTGTTCCCTCCTCTCCCCAAAATGGAATATGGTTTGGGACACGTTACAGAGAAATAAACTGAAATGAGGGAGGTCTTCCCCATTAATTTCTCTCACTTCCCAATTCAAGCTGTAAATTCAGGGGACAGGGCCCTGAATTAGGTTTGTAAAGCAAGGACTTCACCCAGGCTGCTGCCTGGATAAATCGGGAACAGAAAAACACTGAAGTTTTTCTTTCACATTTCTTTGGTTTTTCTTTTAGTTCTGATTTTCTGTTTTGTTTCATGCTTTTATTTTTCTCTTTTCCACCTCTCCACTGCAGGTTTCCCTGCTCATGGCAGGGGTTGGAACTAGATGATCTTTAAGATCCCTTCCAACCCAAACCATTCCAGGATTCTGTAATTTTACAGTTCATTAACTGCCCCTTCCAAAATCCAGAAAATAATAGGTTTTCTGTATTACAGATTTTTTCCTGCCTTTTCCTGTCCCTCACGCCGAGCTTTCTCTTTGTCTAGCATTTAGCAGGATGATAAAAACTAGAAGAGGGAAGAACACGTTTGCTTTTTGTGTCACTCAGGATACTTTCATGAAGGAGACTGATGGCCAAAGGCCAGACTGAAGCAAAAGGTAAAGGACAAAATACTCAAAAAGCCCATGAAACATGGAACTGTAAGGAGCAGTAAGAAGAGGAAGAGGAGGTAAAGAGGAGTTATACTTAATAAACACTTCCATGCCAAAATAAGGAAGATGGGACAAGCAGGGATGTTGTGGACACATGGTCAAAGTGCCTGTGGGACAAGCCAGAATGTAAATGGGCAGCAGCTGTTTGCTGGGGTTTTTTTCCATCACATGATGCTAAATGCTGCACGTTTTGGTCCTCAGGGTCTTGTTTAGGCAGAGTCTCTTCACTCCTGATTTCTTCCACCTCACACCTGTCACTGTAGCTACCTGATTCATTTCTTGTGCGCATCCAGAAAAATAAAAAATGCCTGAGGATACTCTTAGATAAAAAGCTGCTCAGATGTGACATAGCCCAGCAATTATTAAAAAGTAGAAGAAGATGTATTCAGATCTCTGACTGTGCAGTAGGGCAGATGATTTTTTTCCAGCTGGGGTAGGAGATACATTTATATATTTATATTTCTCTTGAATGGCATCTCTGACTCAGCAGATATCACTCCCCAAATCACCTTCTAAATTTTTTATTTCTCTCTCTTCAGGAGTTGGATCTTGATGATCATTGTGGGTCCCTTCCAACTCAGAATATTCTATGATACAATGTTTATTTTTACACCATATTATTCCCTAATGAAGTGGGAGATGGCAAACCCTTCCCTCTCTCCCTCACACCACAAACTGTCACTGCTTTCAGTGCCAAGAAAGACAGCTGAACTTCACATAATGTTTAGAAATCTCTCTCAAATATGAAATATCACTGAAATATACAAAAAAGACCTGCCACCACTTCTTCTACAGGGCGCTAAAGAGCCTTTAATACGGATTTTGAAATCCAGAAACAGATCTGAATTTGTTTCAAACTCTATATAAAAGACTCCAGCAGACATCAGATTCGTGCTGTGTTTTGGAGCTTCTTCCCCTCTTCCAGCATTTCTGGGCTAGAGAAATAAACACAAAAGGTTGGTGTGCTCTATGTACACCCAGGAACTCATTAAGTTCAACTAAAATGACCTCCAGAACTGTGGGATGAAGCAACAAGAAAAATGAAGCATTAGGAATTGTAACACATTTTAACTTGCTTCCTTTTGCCACAAATTCTTTATGGGTGTCTAAATTACATCTGCTACCACAGGATAAGTACCTTGTACTCTGGCTATTAAAGGTTTCCTACAAAAATTTAAGATTTACTGAGATTTCCTACTTAAATCCAAGATTTTACTTACCTGTCCAGAAAGCTGTTTAAAAAATCTAGGTGCCTAACAGGGAGAAAGAAATCTAACTATAAAAAGCAAGAACAAGGACACTGCCTTAATCCTCTAAGTAAGAAGGCTGTGTTGTCAGGAGTTGCATCTGTGCCTTCTGCAAATTAAAAAGGAAAAAAAATTCTCAGTGATGGTCAAAAGCATAAAGAACTGGGAGGAGAAAAGACAAGTTACAGTTTTAGTCAGGATACCTGAGAAACTGTAAAGATATTATTTCCATTTTCAATATGCTACAGCACCGCAAGAGAATATTACCCTTGACATACACCAGACATGCAGAATGACAGAGTGGCCAAAAATATCATTTATCATAAGCAATATGATTAACAAGCTCTCTGACTGCTCAAGAATAGCAGGTATTTAGGGACACAAGATATCCAATTCAGAATAAAAGTCTAAATTCATTGTTACTCAGGAGTAAGATTTTTGCCAAGCCACTGTTTGGGGAATTTTCTATTACCAAGACCAGATATTTCAGGACAATCTGCTCAGGGCATGGCCACATATTTTTACAGGCTCTTCATCCACAGATGGGGAAGAATTTATACAGACAACCAAAATCATTGAATCACAGAATGATTGAAACACAGAATGGTTTGGGTTGGAAGGGACCTTAAAGATTATCTTGTTCCAACCTCTCTGCTGTGGGCAGGGACACCTTCCACTACACCAGGAGTCTCATCTGCAGAGGAAAAAACAAGCAGAGCTCAGCAATGACAAACTATTGATGCATGGTCATTGTCACACAAAATACTGGTGGCAGGGATGAAAATTCAAAGTCTAGGATGAGTTTGGAAATCTAATAATGAACTTACCAGCTCACCTTTTCCTTTAGAGAAGGTGTAATCTGGCTAATCAGATATTTTTAATATGGTCAGAAGAAGAAAGAATCCATGTCTCTCACCCCTCGGATTAGGGGAGACACCCTGTTCATCTGCATTATGATCCTGCATCTCTCCTTAGGAGAGGGAAGCTCCTTCTGCCACTGAAACTGTTGGTTTCTCCTGGCAGAACGAGCAGTTTAATTCCTTGTAATGCACTTATGACTGATTTGGGAATGACCATCACTTTATAGCTGACACCCATCCAGAAAAGGCATAATTTTAAATTTCAAAATAAATCACAAAAGGACTGTGAGATTTTAACCTTTGGTTCTTGCACCACATCCTTCTCCTTGCCTCCATCCCCGCTCAGTGCGGATTAGGATGGGGAGAGGGATGAATTATCTCTGGAGAACTATAAAAGATAGAATTGATTTTTGGTAAGAACTCCAAGGAAGTTCTTAATACCTCCTTATCTTTGTGAGTAATACAGCAATGTTCCTCCGCTGAGTGAGCGCCGATCTTCGGAGCTATGCTTGCCAGTGTTATCTCTGCAGAAAAGCAGCTTTGAAGGACAGAAAATAATATATGTTCCCCATTGGTTGCAAAGGAGTTGTGTCAAAACTTGTAATACAGAGTTTAGGTTCTACACCAGGTATTTCCATAACTTAGGGGAATTCAACAAGTTTGCTGCTGTGACACCGGCATGAGGCAGAGATAAGATTTGCCCACCTTCCATTGTGAAATTTAATAACTGGGAAGCACTTGAGAGCACCTGCACAAAGCTAATGATGTGACGTGGCCCAAATTCACTGTCTTGCATGTTAGTACTTTTATTATGGTCCGAATTTGTGGAGCATCTTTAAATAAATTTTAAAAATCCATCGTATTTAAGTATTTCTTGAAGAAAGGCAGCAAATTCTAGGTTTATAAGGGGAAGCAATTTCCTATTAGTCTAGTAAGGAGGGATGGAAAAAACAGACATAGTCTTGGATGCACAAGCTATTTGCCAAGACAGAGGCTGATGTGCTTCTGCTTTTTTCCTGAACACAATAATTTGTCTAAGAGGAGATCCTACCTCCTCCTCCAAACTGTCTGATCCTGGTTGCAACATTAACAACACAAATATTGAACTCCTCCACCCCTGATAATTTCGGATAGTCCCCTACAACTGCTGAGCTTTTAAGTCAAATGGTTGATTTTCTGAGAAAGAGAAGCCTTTGATTCAAAAGTTCCTGTTTCTAAGAGAGACTCATTTAAATGTGCATGGATCTCTGCATGTCACCTCCTTGTCAGTCCAGGGTTATGCTTAGGTATAATCATTTCCTCTTTTTTTTTCAGCCCTTGACAACTAGCAAGCAGAACACATGCAGAAAGCTTCTTGCAGCTCCTCTAAAAACAATCCTTTGCTGCAGCTCAGCAGTCTCTCCCAAGAGGAAGAAGAACTTTTTGGTCATCTACTGAAGCCAGTAATTCTGTTCTTCAGACTCCCAGGATTTCTGCTATCTGATGGAATATTTAAGTAGAGACTTCATTCCCCCGGTGGAGCGCCGACAGCTCAGCCACTCCACTCCGGTGTTCAATGAGCTCTTGTGTTCTATTACAGAATAAATGCGATTTTCTGCCCAGCTGGAAAATGATACTTCTTCCTAGTGCAGAGATTTGTACCCCACTCTAACCCGTCTAAATCGGTCACAGTCACATTTTCACAATACTACCAATATATCCCTTCAGAAAATGCAAAAGCTTGGTGCACCCAGGGCAAAGAGTATCCAATGTTGAGTACTGCAGACTCTCTCCTTAGCAAAGAAAAATAAATCAAACTAAGGAATGTGCTACATCTCTCTATAAACCCTCTCCTCGACTTGGCGGGTTGGAAGCCCTCCCATATCTCTCTCTGTCTCATCAGCTTTCCTATTTCAAGCAGATTTGAAGGCCCTGCTCTGCCAGTGACCAGCTCGGCAGTGCCTGACAAGACACAGCTCCGTGCCTGACTCCCACCCTCTATCAAATGGGGATTATTGATATTTTTCCCCAAGTGCCTTGAGCTCTCTGAGTGTACCAAGAAGCCTTATTTATTCATTTGCCTGCTGCAAATAAAGCAAGCTCTGTCAGTCCTACCAGCACTACCCTACATGGTGGAAGCCTCCCAAAAATATGGAGTCCAAAGTCTAGTGAGATGACTTGAGAAAGCAAAAACTGTGATTTGCTGCTTAATTTCTTCTTCAGCTACCTCCTGTGCATGCTTTTCTTAGGCTGTTTTAACAGCCAAATGATGGTTGGACGTGATGATCTTAAAGGTCTTTTCCAAACTTAATGACTAAATGATTCTATGAAGTAATTAAGCACTAGATAATGTGCCCTTCAAAATCACACATTGTTTTCAGCCACCATGGTATAACTCTGGAGTAAGCTCAAAAAAAGCCAGGAGAGTTAAACCCTGCATGTGAACAGACTGAAACTTCCAGTGTCAAAACACATTCGAGGTAAAATGAATCAAAATGTGGAGAAAGGAGATGCTCAGAATTGATTTTTCCAACAAGGCATTTACAGGCACTCCAAACACGATCTCCACTTCAAACATCAAACAGTCATTGTGCTGATTTGTTACAGTACGACTTGCTAACGGATTTGATTCCACATTATCTGAAACTCCGAGTTATCCGAGGTCTCATCTTCTTAATGGAAGGGAATGTACAAAAGCAGAGCACTCACTTGAACACACAATATATTACCTATACAAATTGGGACTTATTCAACAGACAAACTTAAAAACCAAATTATGGTTGACTATCAATTTGATACTCTGCAGCAGAAAGCACCACTTAAAGTCTGATGGTTTATAAAGCCTTTTAACAATACATCTTGGCATTATAAAAAAACAGATCTTGAGCATGTGCTAGAACTCACTAGAAAGCTCCCATGAGAATTTTTGCTTGTTGATTATTGCAACTTAGACCCTACCAAATATTAAACAATGCAGTGCTGTGGGCTAAGATATCAATATTCTAAAGATGTTTCTTGGCATAATACCCCACCACTGTGTCAAACAAGCTGAGTATCCCAAAGGAAATTTTGGAAGCAAAAACCACAGGAACCCTGCCTGAGACACTGATCCAGGAGACAGTGAATTTCAACTTTTATTTTTGCTTCACCACAGCACCTCTAAAGTAAGTTGCCTGAAAAATAAATTCAGAGCCTTGCCTCAGTTTCCCCACTTTTAGAGACTGAAGACGCTACTTGAGAATGGTGAATTCAAACACAGAAACACAATTTGCCAAATACACATGCAGAAATGCAAATTGCTTTTCCCTTCCAAGTCACATGCTAGAGATGTCATTTTTTATTGAGATGTTTCTGTGTGGTAATAAATAACATTTTCTAAAGCACATGGAATTTTTGCCTTCAACACAGATATTTTTGAACTCATCTTTTCAGCAGCACTTCATAGGATCTTCAAAGTGACGTTAAAGATCATCCAGCTCCAATCCTCCTGCCACGGCCAGAGACACCTTCCACTAGACCAGACTCCTCAAAAGCCCCATCCAGCCTGGCCTTGAACACTTCCAGGGACGACAAGTCCACAACCTCTCTGGGCAACCTGTGCCAGGGCCTGACTACCCTCACAGTAAAGAATTGCTTCCTCATATCCAATCTAAATCCACCTTCCTTCAGCTTAAGGCCATTCCCCCCTGTCCTATAATTCCATATTCCTCTGAACAGTCCTCTTCCAGCCTTCCTGTAAAGCCCCCTTTATGTACATTATGTAGTATTTTAGAAAAAAAACCCAAGAAACTTCAGAAAATTAAGAACAAGTATCCCAACAGCTTTCAGCAGAAATATTACTTTTTATTTCTTATGCACTCAGGAAAAAACAACCTTAATTTGCCAACTCCTTTAATTAAATATTATTAAAAGCTCTAACTTGCAATCAGAGTTCTGTAACAAAAATAGTAACCCCCACATCTCATTCTGCAGCTTTTCATCAGGGTATGAGGCAGACTTCAGCTGTATAGCACCAGACACACTATGAACAACACAGCACAGTACGGTTCACCACATAAAAATTCAAGTCCACAGTGCAGTGACAGATACTTGGATGCTACTGGGCAGTTCATGTTATAAACAGAGCCATTTCTCTTGAAAGTTCAATAAGGTTGAAAGCCAAAACAGTGATACAGCATCAGGGATTTATCATCTAATAATAAAAGAGTGTTTGTTCCTCTGGATCTGCTTCGAACAAGTGGGGTCTGATGCTGAAAGAGCAGGTTCAGTAGGCATGCAGCTCTTCAATTGCACTCCTTATTGTATGCTTTATATTAAAGAAAGCAATTTAACTTTTGAGGACAAGAAAATTATCTTGAAACTGAAGTCCTGCCTAAGCTCAAGGCCAAGCTAGTAAAGAACATATAAAATTATTAAAAGGTCTTCAATTATTAAGATAGCTGGAACACTCGCAACAGCTGTAATTCAGGGTGCCTACACATTTTAATTATATCCCCCAGTGTCAGCAGGTTATAGCTTTCCTTCTCTATCATGCTAAAATTTATCAGGCCTGGCCTGTCATAGCCTTTAGGAAAAAAAAAGTTTAGGCCACACTGCTCACTCTTGCTCAAATCATGGGAAAGAAGAACAAAAGTGGAAGTAACTGCAGTTTTGCTGCCCCACTGGTGATGAAGCACAGATGGAAACACTTGAGCACCCTCTCTTAATTGTGCTTTGGAGATTTTTGGTGACATCTAGGTATGGTATCACTGAATCCACTCATGGCAGGGACACCTTCCACTAGGCCAGGCTGCTCAGAGCCCCGTCCAGCCTGGCCTTGGCTGAAGCTGTGCTGTACCAGCTACAGACGTAAATTAATTGGCCCCACTTCCACAAAAAAACAAGGTTTCCTACTTTAAAAAGTCAAGGTTTTTGGATCTTTGCCTCACTTCTTATCAAGCACAAGTGAATACAACTGGACTCTCCAGAAATGATCTGGAGCAGCATTTTCTGGATCTCAAATTTCTACTCATGGACTTCGCTACAGCAATAAACCCCTCTGGTCACATACAGAACGGACAATCTGCTGGTGTGCAGCCAAAATTAATTCTCTCTCTCTATATATATTTCTTTAAATATTCAGCAAATTTAAAGCAAAACCATCCCAAGTCAGTGACAGGAATGTCTGCTAACTCTTGAAAGTCTGGAGGAGCTTTGACAGTGGATGGGCCCAACTGCTGATCATGTATGTTCTACCAGGACAGAAAAACCAATCATGGTTCATTCACAGGACATACACTGATGAAATTTTTACTGTTCTTCTAAAATGCTCCTCTGGACTGTAAAGTATAATGTAAATGTACATGTAAAGCATAATATTACAAGTGAGTAAAATTTAAGGAGACAAAAATCTCATATATACACAAGTACCCACAAAACTACACCAAGGGGTAAAGGAGATATTAGGATGTAAATATCAAGCAAAACTAATATACTGTAGTTTTGTAGATCCAGATTTGGCAAATCAAGCTCCAGCAAATCACTGCTTTGAGTGCAGAATCTCATGCACCATCATTTCCTGTTTGCAAAGTTAGGATAAATCAAATATTAATGATATGGTGCACTTGAAAAAATAAATTGTGATGGTACCACCGTCATGCAGTGACATGTGAGGATTCTATGTCCAACCTCACCTGAACATTTTTGAGCTTAACAAGTGCAACTTCCTATGTGTCAATATTTAAAAGAAGGATGTAACATAGTAGTAGCACTGAATTTATGATTGCTTTTATTAAAGAGGCATCTTGGAAACCCCAGCTAACAACAGAACTCTGTTGTGGTAGATGCTGTCCAGACTTAACCTGAAAAGCCCTCACTCAGAACAGTTTACAAATCAAATATGGAAGACATACCTAAGCTGAAGGACAGGAAATATTACTGTAATAATAGTGATTTATGGAGGAACTGACCTACCTAAGGTCACAAAGCAAGTGTGACCCCCATCTCCCAAATCCCAGTCCACTAACTGCAAACTGTTCTTTGTCTTCCTCCTGAGGTGAGGAGTTGGCACAGCAAGGAAAGCACAGCCCCAACAATCTGTGCAGGATCTCAAAGGACTTTTTAAATGAGCTACATTATCCCTCTTGGTGGACTAAAAGGATTTATTCTCACCCAATACTTAAGAACACAACTGTACTGTCCCTTCTACACCCTCTGTGGTCAGAAAATTTAGCACATACCATTGTCCTACCACCCAACAGCAAGTTCTCTCTACATAATATTCTGTTTATTTGCAGGATATACTGGTGTACTAAGTGCATTTTTAAAGTATTACATCACACTAAGCTGTTAAAACACCCGTTTCACAGGTGAACAAACTGTGATTAAATGATACAAGAAGCTGGTTTGCTGGATCAGCTAAAGGCTTGACACAAATTCAAGGAGCTCTTGAAGTAAGATTCTACTCACAATAATGAACTTGCAAGATGTGCAGAGAAACCTGTTTAAAATTAATTTAACAGGATCCACACAACAGAAAACAGTCACTGCAAAACTAAGTGTCCCAAGACCTTCAACTTACACTGGCTGAAGATGATGAAGAACAGCAGAACAGGTCACTCCTAGGCTAGTGCAGAAGCAGCTGCCCCTTCAGAGGCTTTTAACTCTCCTGGATGCTGATACAACTTTTGTATTTAAAATACACAGTTCCAGGACACTCTAGGTATTTACATAGAGGTTTAGTTATGGTTTCACTGGGAAGTTCTATATAGTTAAGCTGCTAGTGTAAATTATCATTATTATGCTTAAACCATAAGCATCACAATGCCCTTGCAGCAGACACAGTCAGACAACACCTGGAGCCTGGAAGCTGACAGGTGTTTTTTGCTTATTTTTGTCTCCATCTCCCTGAAAGAAAGTAAAAAGCTCCCATTCTGTGTTAGCACAGGACCAATTAAGAACCTATTTTAATTGAGTGGAAGCCAAGCTTTCCTCTAGAGCTCCATGGGTGTTGTATTCACTGACCAGAGGAATTTCTACCTTGTGTGACTCTTCAGGAAAGTTTCCTCGTGTGTACACAGGAGCTGGAGAGGCTCAGATGTCAAACCTTAATTGTTAGGCCACATTTTTCTTTAAGATGATTTTTAGGTACCTTTAAACCTTTAACTTAAAGCTCTAAAACCAAGTAAGAGGTCAACTCTTCAAACATGGCCCATGTTAAACGAGCATTTATAGGGTTACAACTAAGGAAACAAGTGCATTTATAGGGCTGCAAGAGAAAAGCAACTTGAGCTTCTGTTAGAGGTGAAAGGGGTGGGAGGGAAGGGAATATAAAGAAAGTTTAAGGCAGTTTTTGCCTGACCTGCGTATTTTGACTTCTGATTTTTCTGCCTATCAAACGGTAACACACACAGACTCAATGTTCATCACAGATTGAAATCTCTGCAGGAAAAAAGTCCTCAAAGCACAGGCTTGTTATCCTGTGTCAGAGCAGCTCCACTAGAAGATGCTGACATGAGGGAGAAGGACGGACCACCAGGCTTAGGAACCCACAGCAAGCAATGCCTCAACCTCCACTTCAACTGGAGCTGGTCTGCAAATCCCACACCTCTCTGAACCAGGAAATCACCAGGATACCCTTCCTGTTACCTGGAATAAACCCCATTTCATCCAGGGCTATTACAGAACAAAACAAGACAAAAATTACAAAAGCACATGCATTGTTCCTGCAAAATCCACGAGAAGGAGTTCTGCTTTTCCCTCCTGTGCCTGCAGCCTGGCGCCAGGGAACAAAACCCAGGTCCCAAGGACGGATGCTGTCAGAGACGATCCCATTGACGACACGCAGCCATGAATGCCTTCTCCTCTTACTGTACGGAATGAGGGGAGGGTGGGTGGTGTTATTGTTTTCCCCCAATTCCATCCTCGAGCCTGTCATCGGGTACAGAAGCAGCCTTTATGCAGCAGTTGTACTGTCCCGTTTCCTGGCTTCTGTCAAGCCTAACAAAACCCAAGCACTAAACACATCTTATGCCTTGGAGTATCAAATGTTCTTTGCTATCAGTCGAAATGGAGCTCTGTTAATTTTCATTATTGCTTCATATGAAAATGTTAGCTCTATTCATATTCCATATTCAAGATGTTTAACCTGGGTTCACTGTATGAAAAGTCAATCATGTGTGCATAAATTCAATATATTTTCCCCATTTACTGCAGTACAATGAATATCTTACAGAGTTGTGATGTTTGTGTCCTGATTCAAAAATATTATCTCTTTCTTTTGCTCAATTTATTTTGTATTTATTTGAGGTGAGGCAGGTATACTTGGGTTAAATAAGCTTTATCATACCTCAGGGTTTATTATGTTTAGCACAAGAAAGAAAAGCGATGTAAGAGAAGGAAATAAAAAATCCATCTTCGAAATCACGCCAGCAAGTGGGAAGAAACACTTTTGCTGATAAACAGGAAATCTTTTATTTCTAAAGTTAACATTCTTAAGTAAAAAAACAAACACTTCAGCTAAATTTGTGGGTTTAAAAACAAACTGTGGCAAACATTAAGGGAACTAAATAGAAACCATCTTTCAAGATGGTAAAACTAGGACAACTGCAAACAGGAGGTATTAAACAAGCCACGACAACCAACACACACAACAGCCAATTTTAACACCAATTAAACATATCTGTGATCAAAACCTGGAAAAAACAAACTTAGAGAAATGCTAATCAAATTATTATGCAATAATATAAAGCCTTTACATTATTATTTATATTTCAGGAAGTCGCACATGCTCCAACCAGTGTCCAGTGTGCTCAACGTACCCTACAACTTCCAAAAAAGACAAATGAAGAGAATTCTTGCTCCAGAAAATGACTACAGTCTGTGACTACACAAAGTGGGGAGAGAAGGGTGAGAAAACAATTAATTGATGCAGCTCAGCTTGGAAAACCAGCCAGTATTGGTGACGTTCTGCTGGGGTTCTGCTCTACCTCTGCAAAAGCACCAGATCTGTGCTGTTCATGGGAGTTTTTACATACTTCTCTAAATTAAAATAAAAAAGTAAAAGCAGAAAACATCAGTCTTTGACTTGCTCCTTCTTCCCTTTTCCTTTCTGTAAGTTTTCTCAATAATTTAAATGAGAGATCTAAAGGAAGTTTTGCATCTCTGTGCCCTGTGCTGAAAGTGAAAGCTGGATTTCAGACACTTTAGTACCAGAACTGTAAAGTTTCCTTCCAAAACGCAAAAGCAACTTTGATGTATTTTTTTTAACAAAAAAAAAAAAATCAACTACACACAGAGTTTCCTTTCATCAATCTATTCTCTCAAGTTTTTTCACCTATTGGGAAAACAGACCGAGCCCAGTTAGCAGATTAACACACAACATGCAGTGACAGCAAGGACTGCCCGTATCAGGCACAGGTTTCTTACACGTTTTTTCCTGCAGATGAAATTAAGATTTTTATAGTTAGCGAAATATAACATGTGTGAGGGGGTAATAAGCACTGCTGACTGATGTCCATCAGGCTGCTACCCACCAGTGCACCCACTCTGGGCATGCTGCTGTACAGCAGTGAGTACTGGGCAGACTGGGACGCTGGGGAGATCAGTTAATGCGTGAAAAGTGCTTCGAAGCTGAAAAGCAAGAAGTGCTAAGTATTATATCTCATTTCAGCAGCTGATCAAGCTTATGATAAATGCAATATATCTTTAAAAAGAAGGCACACAGGTAAGGAAAATTTAGAAATTCAGCTGCAATATTTCTACCTGTAAAATACTCGACGTGATGACACAGACGTTGTAACCAATTCCTACTGTACCGAAGGAATGCAAGCACCCAAACAAGAATAAAACTTCTCTTCAAAATACTGGGTTGGAGACAGCAGCCGTGTGTTTCACGTAACTGTGGAGCATTAAAAGGAACTTAATATTCCTGCAAAGAGGTGATCTGGAGGAAGCCCTGCTCTAATTTCTCTCTTCTATTTAGATTCATAAACCACCGCCAAAACGCCAACAACGAAATCGACGCCAATACTGGGCTATCAAATTATTTACCTTTGGTGGGGGGAGATAGAGAGTTTTAACAGAGTGAAAGCAAGGAAGAAAAACTCAACTTCAAAGCAAAAACTAATTATGTGTTTTACTAATTACATTTTAGAAAGATACACAGGGCATTACCAACGAACCCTGCAAAACTGAAAACACAACTGTGTCTCAGGCTGCCTCGGCCTGGAAAAGAGCTCCTGAGAATTACCAAGGGATTCCTGCTTCCCGCAAACACAGCGCCACTAATATTCTCCAGATTTGCTGGCCCTGCTACGAACCATCTCAAGAAAATGTTTACATTAAAGTCGGGTTCAGCGAGGAGGTCAGCTAACTTTAAGGCTTTAAGAAATCAGCAGCCGTCTTGTCTCCTGAGCAGTGCAGGGGGATGGGGAAACTTTTTTTTTTAAGAAAATCATTAACTTGCTACATGGACAAAATCTCGGTTTTTCCATCTCTTTCATTTGCTGTCAGTGATGTAAAAGTTTTGGGGTTTTATTTGGGTTTTTTTCCCTCCATCTTTAGGTGTCCATCAATAAACTGTCAGACACACGGTGTGATTGTTGGGGCTGTCCCGTGCAGGGCCAGGAGTTGAACTCTATGTTTCTTGTGGGTCCTTTCCAACTCAGGACTATGATTCTATGATTTCCAAAGTTTCTGCATGCTCTGAAGCTGCTTTTAGCCCAAGCCACACCTCACATTTTAAACCTATAATGAAAACAACTGGCACTATCTCACGCAATTAGCCGCAATTTTTATCAGGTTTCTGACTTTCAAACTGCACGTGAACATCACGTAAACAAGATAAGGAATTTATATTGTACATATTCAGCTTTTATTCTTTAAAAATTGCTTTGATGAGCACTGATTGGCTGTCAGATGATTTTCCATTTCATTCTGTACCACACAAGAATCAATACAATCTGGTTTTATTTGAGCCAGGCTCCTAAGCTTACGTCTTATTTGCATCTCACTACTGATAAATGATAGCAATAAAAGTGTGGCATTCCACAGGAAGAAGGTGAGATTACACTTCATCTAATTGTTTAAAGTAGGAGAAACAGTATTCCCACTCAGAAATAAATGCCTTAAAGGCTTCCACTGGTATAATTGTATTGCAAAGCTCTAACAGCTCTACGCTGAGTGAGAATGGCTGCAAATACAACAATGAAAAGAGTTTTTCCTGTTCTTTATTTTTTTATAGCTATGCATACATGTAAATTCGTCAGAAAGACACAGCCTTGGTTAGAGGTTCTTATAAATAATCAAAACCCTTCGATGGAGGTTCTGCGCAAGAGACTTTGTGTGCGCTGTTAAATGAAATCAGCTGCGCCTCGGTGAAGAGCACGGAGGCAACTGGTGATATTTGCTTCTCCCACAAAACACGCTTAGCAGATCAGGGCTGTACACAAAGTACAAAAATCCCAGAACCAGTTCCTAGCAGCACACAAACAGAGGGAAGGTAAATACCTGTGCCGTGTTCCGGTTCTGTCTCATTAACTTTAATTTATCTCTGTACTAAGTGCAGATTAACTATTTTACCAAGTTAAAAAGCACGAGCATGCATGTGAGAGCTACACAGGGAAAAAAGAGAGGTAGAAACAGACAAGTAAAACCCAAATTAGAAATAATTGGTGTACAGAAATTATTTGATTAAGTTAAAAGTCTGAGCACAGGGAATGGATGCAGAAAACTTTCAGAAGGGAACTGCTATTGTCCATTTTTAACTTGGGAAGTCAGCCTTTCTGCAGGGTCTGACTCTTTCGAGCAACTCCTTTTCCTGCTCAGTGAATCCCAAAATGATTTCCAAAGCCTTCACTCATTTTGACACAAAGGATACAGGAGACTGTTTAGACTCCTAATAAGCCCGGAGCCGTTAGAGCTGCACAGTCCTGCTGAACACGGGATGGCGGCAGCCAAGAAAACAATTCCTTGGAGAGGAAAACAGCCAGCATGTGCCCTCATGTAAAAATCACATTCCAGAGGAAAAGAACTTCTTTGGGCTGGCGTGTGAGGTGACTGTAAGATGCTTATTGTGCATGGAGGGGCTCCATTTCCCTGGAAAAGGGACATTTCTTTCACCCACCCAACCTGGCCATCGTCACCTGCTGAAGAACTCAGTGCTTGGCAAGTGCTGGTATTGCTGTCATCTGGTAATTGGTAATAAATGTTAGGGATCTATTAACGTGGAATCTACCGAAAGTTGGGAAGGAAGTTTTTGAAATTCTACAAGAAACGTTCCTTTTCTTTTTTTTCCTCTTCTACCAAAAAAAGCTGGACACCCTTTACGAGCTCCTCAGAGGTAAATATAAAAAATATAAAATTACACTCATGTAAAGTCCAGTAATCTCAAATGATACCATAACAAGGGAAAGAGCACAACTCAGTAATTAACACATCACCACATATTTCTTCCAATTCAGCAAATTTACAGCTGAAAACAATTCCGCAGAACCCAATTTAATTACATTAAAAATTATGCAACTTATTTTATTAAAAGGGGATTGATTGCTCTACAAAGAATTTAGATCCAACAATGACCTTCTGTGCTACTGTAAAAGGTGTTCAGAACCCAATGAACATACAATAAGGCTCTAAACCAGAAACTAATTAGCTCACACACAAAGTATTAAATCTGTTTCACAAATTATGTAAATCATATAAAAAATGAGGTATAATACCAATGGCAAACTTTATAGTGCCAAAATGGAATAAGCTGTATGTATACCTGCCTTCAAATTAACTAAAGCAATTATACTGTAAAATCATTAGCCCAAGACATAGTTTAAAGTCAAGCTTTAATAACTTAATGCTACATGTATTTTCTAACCACAGAAAAAGCATTACATACATTTACACTTCCCACTAAATTTAGAGGAGGTTATGCTGCATTAAACCAAGCAGGAAAAATAAAGTATTAAAAAAAGACAGGGGAAAAAAAAAAAAGGAATGCTAAAAATATTTACTGCAGAAAATGCACACAAAATCAAACCATCATTTTCTCTGGAGCTCTGTTTCCCCATAAAAACAATGTATTATTATGCTTTTTGTAACACCAGCACATTTATTCTGTTACCACCAAATAAAATTTAAATCAATAACTCCTCTGAACGATGAGAAAATAAAGCACTATTTTACATGATCCTAGCCATACTTTTAAACATCATTTATCCGGTCTCATTGCCAAAAAAAATCTCTATTTTTAAATTTTTCCTATGGCCAAAAAAATCTCTTACTACTTCACTTCAGAGTAGGTGGAACAGCCGCTCATGGTCCAAGCGTCTCTCTCCACAAGGAGCGGTGCTGCCTCCACAATCCCACAGGATGGGCTGAAATGTTTAATTTTTTTGCAGCTGGGGAGTGCTCAGAGACCCTCGTGTGGAATCCTAATGGGATTTCCAACCTGCTTTTCATCTTTTTAAGATAACTGCCCTAGGGCTTGATGCATCTATGCAGGAGTGAAGGAATTGCAAACAAAGCATAAATAAGTTTTCTTACTCTGCTCAAAAGTTACGTCTGTTATTGCCACTTTCACAGCACTGGGGTGCATAAGAGAAAGTTCTTTGTGCCATCGTGCAGGAGAACAAAGTCTATGCAAAGGGCTGTGAATCATCTACCTGGTACTTCTCATAGGGGTGGNGCATAAATAAGTTTTCTTACTCTGCTCAAAAGTTACGTCTGTTATTGCCATTTTCACTCATTGCCAGTGCATAAGAGAATGCATAAGATGCATTCTTCGTGCCATCGTGCAGGAGAACAAAGTCTATGCAAAGGGCTGTGAATCATCTACCTGGTACTTCTCATAGGGGTGGCTTTACTGTTTCTTCACGTAGCCTTCTCAGGTCCAACTTTGCAGATGCTCTGGGATTCCCTCAGCATAAAACCAAGATATTGTGTACATGGTTTATGTCTGCAAATGTGCACATAAAAACCACCTGTGTAACAGTTCTCCTGGCCTCATGTGAGATGAATATTTTTTTGGGAGTGAAACTAAAAGGCGGAGCACAACTGTGATGCTGCGTGTGTGTTTAGAAATAAAGATTACACTTCAGCTTTAACAAATAAAGATTCGGACCGTTTCAAATCCCTCCTAGCTGTTCACAGTCCAGTGTCACAGTCAAACTTTTAACAGACAGAAACCCTTTTCGGATTGCTACAATTTATTTTTTAAATTTTCATTTACAGGAAAACAGGTTTTTTTGTATATCAGCGTTGTTTGATACATCATGAACTACACAAGCTCAAATTTGGTGCTTCATATCCCTTCCAAATAATGTCCTGTCAGAATACACAAAACCTAAACACTGCTCTAGCAATGAACACGACTTTGTTTTGTCAGAGAGAAGGAATTGCAGAATATCTTTCAAAAATTAAGTGAGAAAGGTGAGAAATTTTCCTGTTTCCAGAATAATGAGTAACTAAAACGCAACTTTCTGAATTTGTTACAGAACTTTTAAATACTACAAATCCAATGGGAGACTGATCAGCAGCAAGGTTAAGTGGCCAGAGATGTACAACAACTATTTTTATGTGTCTGGATATCTGCAATCACTAATCCCATGTAATCAATACACACAGACTCCACATTACTGGGGGCAGCTATAATATTGTTTTAATATCACTTTCCTACAAACAGTACAAAAATGATGGGCGTATGCAGGGAAGAATTACTTGGGATGAAGGAGGGAATGGAAAGAATCACAGAGGGTAGAAACTGGGTAAATCTGGGCCATATCTGCACAAACCTGTGGTGAAAACCAGCAACATCAAAGCAGCCAAGTGAGAAAAGAGGACTGCAACGCAGGATCGAGGATTGAATCTTCTAATAAAATGCATCTGACTGGAAAAAAATTTTCCTTGCCTCAGAGTAGTATTCCCACAGTGATCAGGCTATGATAGAAATTGTCCCCTGAATATCAGCTGCCTCTTGATGTTGCATGACCACCTCCCTCCCCTCTCCCAAACAGAATGTAACCACTGTGGTAATTACAGTGACTGATGAGATGTAAATATTTAATACAGTTTAGGTTTTGTCTTTAAAATGCGTTTTCGAAAGCAAAGTCGATCAGTCTCCAGATCTGACTCTGGAACTTAATTATGGAGAATAAGTATTGAAAAGGAGACAGTCAAGGCAAGTCAATTTGTCTGCCTGGAACTGTAAATTTAAGGGAAAAAAATATTTGCTGCTGTAAACTGCATTTCTAATTTGTCAGAGTAATTCAAAACTAGATCTTCATCATCAAAACAGATGCAACAAAGCCAGTTCCCCGACAGTATTTAATCTGTGTCCTTCTGACTTACTGCCTGAATCCCCACACGTGCCAAACACACAGCACTTGTGAATCACTTAATCTGCTGCCTTTGAAACCCATCATCAAATGCTCATTTCTGCACAGTTAACGGCAGGGTCTTTGTAATGGTGTTTTCTTTTTAAAATGTAAATCCAGTGTCTTGGGAAGGTTGGGGTTTTTTAGGTCTGTTTGTTTTGGTTTGGTTTTTTGGGTTTTTTTTTAACACAAACCTACGAAGTCTTGTTCCATGCTTCTAAACAGCAATCTTAAGTATAACACATTAAAGGGAAAAGATGTCATGGATTTGAAAATTCCTGAGTGTGTCATATTTCCCCTTTTACACACCTGTAATATATATTTTAAATATTTTTAAAAGAACAAAATCTTATTTCTGATATTTCTATCTGTTGTTTCAGCAGCACTAAACCCCTTTTTATTGTCAGCTTTGAGAAATTTATATTTTTAAGGGAAAACAGAGACAGAGAATGAATGAATGAATAGGTCATGAAATATCCTAAAAACAAACAGCAAGAAAAACATCATTTCAACTGCATTACAGCTCCGATTACTACTTACACCCCACTTTCCTGGGTTAGACTATATCTTGATCAATGATATCCCAGCTGGTTTTAGTTGAAAAAGTTTCCATTTCTGTCTCTACTAATGGTGCCACTGATAAAGAGGGAGAAATCCATCGCGTCTGCCACAGAAGTGAAACTCCATCGAGGGATATATATTCATTAACACATGCAGGAACTGAAACCGTCAGGGAGCATATATATTTATGAACCCTTGCCCGTACACATAACATTTTAGAAGTATAGAAATCCAAACTGGGAAGTAGAGTGCAAGAAGCATACCGGTATTAAAAAATATGCCATGGAAAGGACGGCAGATCTTCCATCTCTGAACGCTGAATAAAAGATCAGAGGGAAGCGAAGTTGCATGAGAAACCCTCAGCTTTGCCTTATCACCCTGTACTACCTTATTTAATTCCCATTTTTAATTTTATTAAGAGCACACTGTCTGTAGCTACAGATACACCAGTTAGACCAAAAGAAAATAAAATATGCAAGGTTAAGCACCCTCAGAAGTCGCTGCTGTAGCGCAGCTGAACCTTGCACTGCTCCTTCCCCTTGTTTTATTGCTCTTCCGATTTACGCTGACGTGCAGGTTTAAAAATGCCCTCGGAAAGGTGGCAGGAGGAGATTCTCACTCCCTGCTTCTCTACAACTTTGGCAGAGAGCAAAGGCACAGCAAAATCATGGCAGACTGTTTTAAACTAAGCAGTTCCCTCTTCTACACAAGCTGAGAGCACCACGGAGCTGACGCCGATTTCTGCTGTGCCTGGGGACCGAAAGCCCAGCCAGGGACCTGCAGCCCAACCCCGTGAGTCCCAGCATCCCATCCTCATCCCAATCCCCATCCATGAGCCCACAGGGAGCTCAGCACAATTCCCCACAGCCCCAGGCTTCTCCAGCTACAATGCTATCACAAGAAAAAAAAAATTCAAGGAAGACTCATCTGAATTTTGCTCATTTTGCTTCTCTCTGCTTGTATGGAAGGTTTTGGGGGCTTGTTCCCTTGTTTTGGGGAGGGGGCACAGGGGAAGGCTTGGAAATGGTACATAAACCACGAAAATATCCCAACACATGCACCAAGGCTGCAAAATTTTGGTTTCTTAGATGTTGCTCCTTCATGCTTAAAAGACAAAACAGAGGAGCGTGAAGCAAAGCTTTGCCTAAAAGGAGTAACTGTAAAACCCAATTGCTTTTCAAATCCCCATTCATCTTCCAAGGAAAGCCAGTCTGGCATCAAGGATTCAACAAGTTATATCGTAACAGAGTCCTTGTGTGTTCTTAAAATAAACATTTCATCTCTTTGCGTGGAAATGGCATCTCTTTCAATTTACATCTCTGGAAACAAAAGGCCCTGAAAAAGTATACAGAAAAAGCTGGAAAAACCCCATCCTAGTTTGCAAAACCGAAGTAAGATATACAAAGGAAATGAACCTGTGATACTATTGCTGTAACACAAACACTCGCTGGCCACCACCACCATTTAATTCACATTACGTGCTTTTTTTTAATCCTGGGTTCTTCAATTTAGCTATGATGAGCCACATTAAAAGCCAAAACTTAAATAATTGCATTTTTGTAGATTGTGCTGTGTTTAAGGCCAAAACCATCTGCAAAACTAAGTAGGAAAAAGCCTTTTTTTTTTTTTTTTTAACTAATGGATTAGTATAAATGTCTCTTGGAAGAACAGGGTGGAGAGGAAAAGAAGGGAGAATCCAAGGTATTTATATAATTTTCTTTAGGCACCCAGTTTCGATATCCAGCATTTTGAATCATGTTCCTTAAGATGTCTGTCTGTCTGTCATGGATTTATAGGGATCTTTGATCCCTATTTGTAACTACTTGCCAAACAAATTCAGTATCTGTGTTAGCCAGTGTAAATATTCCCATATGTATTTAAGGTGAGTCCTGAACTAAATCACTCACTTTTGATTTGATTTTTTAAAATATTTAGATATAAAAGTCAGACCTTAAGTCTGCCTCCATATTAAATTTAAAAAGTTAATGATATTAAAGCCAAGCAACCATATGAAGGCCTGAAAATACACCTTGTAGCATAAATTACTTTGTTCTGGGTTAGTTTTTGAATGCACTTGCAATGTGAACTCTCCTGTACTGGCAACACACCCCTCATCTATCCATCCCCAACGTTTTGTGTTCTGTGCATGGCTCTTCCACAGCCAAAACCAGACTTCTAGAGTTTGGTGTACCAAAATTCACATTCATGTTACAACCAAAGCACATAATTCAATTTGTGGACATTTTATGAACCACGGAGCCAAATTAAAAGAGCTACCAAAACCCCAAGCCCAATTTCCTGCCTTTTCTGTCTCTATATTTCTACTACACCATGTTAATAATCAATTTTCCCACTGGATTTCCTCCTGTCTAAGAAAAGGATCGAGCTCCTACTGATCAGCTCTTCAGACAATTTATTTGAATGGGCAACATGAGATTGGAATGGAGGCAAAGGCTCTGTCTGAATGTCCTCACACACTGAAATAAACACACATGGGCAAAATTTTGGTGTGCTGAGCACTCCAAAACCACTCTCCCATTACACTGGAGGGGAAGATCTGGAAGGCTACATGAAAAGCTATTGTTGGTGAGGTGGGAAATAGGCACCACAAGCAGCCTGTGAATACACAGCTCAGAATTAATGAAAAACTGGCTAAAACCTGCGAAAAGCCCCTGCTTAGAGCCAGAAAGAAGAAACCATCCCATGCCACCAAAATGCTCATGGAGAGAAGACTTTGAGATTAATAATAAGGAAGTGGATTCCAAGTGTACTCCTTCTGCCCTTCAAATAAAGTTCTGCTGTCTTAAAAATACATTGCAAAACAGGATTCCTCCACCACAGTGATGGAGCTACGATGCTTTAGCAGGAGCCAGACAAGCACAGGAATAATGTAACAAAATGAGACTTCACTTGGAGTTATCCCCAACTCCAAACTTCTGGGAATTGATTGACGCTTTGTACTGCTACAGAAAAAAACCCCCAAACACACAGACATATCCCTCTTACCATTCCAAGCACCATGAAAACCCAGTTTTATCGGGTATGTGTAGCTAAGATATTTTCCCCATCTCTATTCCCAGGCATGACACAGCTCCAACCTGGCTGATGTGGAGAGCAGCCACACATCAGAGTCATTGGAGGAAAATCTGTGGCAGCCCATTGCTACAATCATAGAACATCAACAAAGTTGTTTATTCATCTATTATAACTCAGATTTTGCTTGTTTGGGCTGACAGCTGTCAAAATGAAAATAAGATTTTTTTTTTTCCCATTAAAACCCCTAAGAAAACACCAATTATTGTGCTTTTTAAGGTCAGGTGAGAGGAAAGGAATGAAGTCCATGAAGACAACCCAGGTGAGGAACAGAAGGCACAGAGTCGACCCAGCAACATCACAGCAGCATTTCCAAATGGAAACTGGTTTCTCCTGTGAAAAGCTTTTGCTGTATCAATGTTTGGTAAAACTCACAATTTCCTGGAAAAAGCCAATATAATTTCCTCCTGCTTCCCCTCCTCTCGTCCCACATGTTTTTAAACGTTTTAGGTTGCTGCTGCAAAAGTGGGACCAACAAGCACAGCTTCAGAGAGAAGGCAGGAAAGCACTGAAGCAGCTAAGGCTCTCAGTAACAACTCTGGAGGCAAAAATACCCTGGCATATATATTTTATTTCATTTTCTTCCTCTTCTGGGGTATGAAGAGAGGATAAAACCAGCAAGGACCTTTTCTAGCTTTCAATAAACCTCATATAATGGTGATAGTTTAGCATTTAGTTTCCTTAGGAGTGATGAGAAAAAACTCTAAGTGGTCTTTGCTATCTCTGCATTTTAAAGCTGATCAGAAAATGGTTTTATGCAAAAACTCTTCCCTAGAAGGGGAAAAAAAAGTTTTCTGGTCTACCACAAAAAGGCAGTTTTCTACAGAAAGCAAAAGCTGTTTCAAGGAAAATATTAGTGCAATTGAGAATCTCATTTTCTGTTCAAGAACAGAGTGTAAAATTTTTTAACCAGCTGTTATAGTTAAAACTGTTCAGTACTGGTCATAGTTTACTGCTTCCTGCATTATCAAATCCTACATCTGATGCCCCAAGACTGAGGCTTTCAGGGCAAAAACTGCCCCTTTGTGTGCACAAAGCACCCAGCAAACACTGCTGGAGCATTAAGTTAGGGATGAAGTTATGGAAATACGGAGATAATTAACTCTTTCAAGTGCTATTTTAATTTTTTTTTTTGCCATATAAAACATTTATTTAAGTTCTAAAACTCTATCACCTATAACTCCAAACCAAAATATTAAACTGTTAACATTTTGTCTGTAATAGAAGTTAGCTGCCTGTAATGAAAAATACACAGAACAGTCACATTTACAGTAACAGTCCTTAAATCCTCACTGAAAGCCTCACTCTCTGAAGAAACACCTTCTGAAATGCCAATACAGAATATTAGTTTCTATTTTACTGATATGCCACAAAAAACACCCACACAGTGTAATCTGATGCATTGCCACCTCAGAAGCTAAACATGGTGTCAAATTTACTGGGCCAATTTCAATCTGCAGGAAACTGGAACTACTACTACTATTATTATGATTATGATTATTATTATTATTATTATTATTATTGCTGCTCCATTTTGGTGCAAGTTTTGAGCTCTGTGGTATATTTAAGGTCCCTTCACACAGGTCAAAAACAAATGCTTTGGGAAGGACTCAATGGCAGAGAGAAGGTGGCATTTGGGTGGCTTTGATTCCCAGAATAAGCCAAGAGAAATGGTTTAAACCCAAAGGAGTGCTGAATTTTTTGCTGAAACACCTTTGTTTCTCTCTTCCCACACCTCCTCTGAGCCACTTGGCTCCATTTGGCTACCACTGCTGTTGTCTGGGCAATTCAAGGGACATGCCAGTATGGAGAGAAAAATCATTTCATTAGTGGCAGCATTAACTTTACACCTGGATCTTCACACATGGATGAAGGAGGTGCATCAATTTACTGCCCAATCTTTTCTCCCCCTGGCAAATCTTCCCTGTGCCTTTGAAGGGAACAGAGCAGAGGACCCCACGTCCAAGCTTAGGTCACTCCTTCAAAAAAGCTTCTTCTGTAAAATAAACACTTATCAAACGCAACTCCAACACATCTCAAGCTGAGAAAATAATTAGTTCATGCTACAATTGCTACAAAAATGAAGAGGGAATAAATGACCGAACACAGCTCTGCACATGCACTGCTCCAACAACTGCAATCATGAAAAATATTCCTCACACTCCTTAGTTCAGCATTAACCAGGAGAAGAAGAGGTAAAATGACAAATATTTCAAGAAAATATATACACTGAGGAAACAGGCTTCACTAACAGTGCTAAAGTGTTCTTATATGAATTTGATGGTGTCTCTTTTTATTTAGAGTACGTAACTCTGGTCTCACTGCCTGAGGATCATTTAAATGTCAAATGGAAACAAAACAGTCATGAGATTGTCTCATTTTGGTAACACAGGGATGTTGCATGTGGTTATATACAGATATATATGTGTGTATTTCTGTATGTACACGTTTTATTTTAACAGAAAAGACTGGTTACACCATCAGCCCATCTGGGGAAAAATCCAGTTCAAGTCACTCAAACTCACCTTTGGTATCTCAGCTCCCCTGCAAACACAGCAGGGCACAGCGAGGCCTCGGTGCTGCCTGCAGCTCTGGGCACTGCTCTGCCATTGTTTTTTAGGAAAGTAAAACAACTGGAAAGTTGTTAATTCTCTTACAATTCATTTTTAAACACCCATGAGGCCAAAGGCCTCTAAACACTAATGCAAAATGCAAAATATATCAAAGCAAAACCAAGGGGAGCTTGACTCAGACTCTTCTGCAGACTTTTACATGAAGGAAACATCCAAGGAGCAGTTTAGTCCTCGAGGTGAGGTGTCCATGACACCACCCTGGGGTGGTTTTAGCAGCTCAGATCAGAGACTGCTTGGAGACTTGGCTGGAAAATGAGACACAGAGTAGAATCCTGACTGCAGATCCCAACAGCAGAGCTGTGGCAGAGCAGGGAGCAGCTCCCATCTGCTCCCATGGCTCCGTTTCACCCAGCTGAGGAGGGAACACGGGGCTGCGTTATGTGGATCAGCTTTCTGGAGCCAAAAGGCCAAATCTTGACCCAAAACACAATTATCAAAGAGCAGGGGAATGAAGAATGCTGTGCATGGGTAAGGGAGGTGCAGGACTTGGTGTGTTTGGGTAAACTCATGGACCCAAGGAATGGTGCTGACGAGCTCCCTGCTCTCTGAAACAGCCTGGTGTTGCTTTCAGGCTCGGAGCAGGGGCACAACACAAAGGTGGAAAGGACCAGGAGCGGGAGAGGAACCTTGAAGTCAGAGGAAATGAGCAAAAAATGAGAAAAAGCCAAAACACGTAAGGAGTAAACGACGGAGTCACTGAAGTGGCTTCAGTGGAAGGTGATCACCACCTTCTCCCAGCAGCACCTTTAATCATCCTTGATGCAATTTCACTAAAGCAAATTCTATTTAATTTCATTGTGCCTGACCAAGCAGTGCAATTCCTACGAGCTGGACACTTTCTAGCCTTCATCAGGCTTTTGCAATAGCACTCATTCCCTCGAATTTATCAGTGCATTTATCACAGCGGTTCCAAAAGCGCCAGCTCCATGAGGCAGAACCTGGTGCTCAATACTTTATTTGTATTCAGCAGATCGACCATTGCATTCTGTCCTGGTACACTGATAATTTCCCCTGTTTGCAAGAGAACTCCTACTGCCCTGCCACACAATCACTCCCTCGTTTCACGAGCAGAGCACTTTCCTTCACATCAGCTTTGGGCCCTGCATATTTATACAGCATTTTGCAGCTCAACCAACTAAGTTTAACCCACAGATATTTAATTTTGTTCTGCTACCAGAGCAACAAAACTCAGTTATTTAGTTTAACCCCAAATTTCACAACGCTAGTGATCCTTTTGAGAAAAAAAAATTCATGTACAACAATCAAAGATCAATTTAAGAATCTTTACATACAGGATGCACTTGAAAAAAATAATATGTATATATATCTTGTAGCAGTGTGATTTTTACTGCCAATCTAAAGGACATCATGCACTCAAATAAAAATCCCAGAGAATCTTTTCCTTCAAATTGTTTCAGTACATAATCACTTGCTAGTAAAGCAGCAGGAGATTAATGATGAAAGGAGATTATAAATTATATCAATGTACACAGAAATAGGTAGAAGTTCTACAAAAACACAGTTATTCAAGTTCTTCTCATGCATTATTCTTAAAATATATCCGTCATCATGTCAGCTCTTCCTTTGGAAGTCAACATTTCTTAAAGTTTGGGGTTTACACTTGCACTGTTGGATATTTTAACAGTAGAAAATGTGATCTGTGTGGCATAATTCATCTTTGGCTTGGACTGGATCCAGGTCAAAGAGCTCCATATTTTCAGCTCATTAGTCATGGGAATTACAAGTATTATACAGTTGCTTTTAATTGGTAGTTCATGCTCAACCACTGCAAACCAGTCTCTGATTGCAAAACTAGCTAAATTATATTCTCAATAAAACATCATCCGGCCTGCAAAAAAAAAAAAAAAAAAAAAATCGAAAAACAATCCTGTCCCAAAGCAAATTACATCTCACATGCATAAGTAAAATATAACCAGCTCCACACTCAACGATCATGGGAAAAATGTTGATGACCAGCCGGCACTGGCCAGCGGAGCAGAGCTCAAGCCCATGCCATGTTCCACCCCAGCTCCCTCTCAAAGGAAAGTCGTTCTCAATGCTCCAGTGGTCAAACACAACATTAAGTAGCAAGCACTAAAAAGTTAATTGAATGTTTGCCAGGAGACGTATGTCCCATTTTTATACTGGATAATTAATTTCTTTGTTTTTATAAGAATTTTAAAGAGTGACCAACACACACCCTGAGGGTAATGATCTTCACTCAAGGGAGACTTCTGACTTTTTGTGGCACAGGGCTTATTTGTAACTGGAAATGCTCCAAGACCGTTCTCCTGTAGGTGCTCGCTTTTAACTTTACACAAACTCTTGCATCTATTTTATTTTAAGCAACTGGTATCTCTGCACACCTCTCCTAAGAGATCATCATTTTCATTCAAGGATCTCAAAAATAAATTTGTTCTTAACATTTAGAAGCAAGGTGAGAGAGGCACAGGTGAAGCACCTCGGGCTGGAGGCTCAGTGGAAGGGACTATCTCTACTTCTAGTCATGTATTTTCAAATTACAGAACCTGTCCTTTCTCATCATGATAGTCTCTAAACCCTATTACACACAGTAACAGGGCTTTGCTGTTGACAGTGTGAGCTACTCATTAAGATAAATGGCAGTTTTGGGGTTTAAAAATGGTTTTCTTAAGTTACTATCAACCCTGTCAAGATTAATCGCTTTACAGTATACTTAAACTGTCAAAACAGTTCCATATTTAGAGCCAGAAAGGAAATATGGACTATTAGCATCTCACAACATAGGCCAAAGCTTCAACTTACCCACAGACTTCTGGTCTACTACTGTTTTGGAATAAAAATCCAGAATTATCTTTACCACAATTATGCTTTTGCTGTTTACAATGAACGTTGCTGTAAGTTAAAACTTTAACCGTTCCCATGCTGTTGCCATCTGTGAGTAACTTTAATTGCTTCTGCCAACAAGTAGTTTAAATAGTCAGCCCCCCATACTAAAGAAAATATTGACAAGTAAACAAGCAATATTGTGCCTCTCTCTTCAAACCCTCCCCGTGACGATTGCAGGAATTATGGCTGATTACAGCTGTCAGAAAATGTACTGGCTACATATGTGGCATTTAAGTTCCTTGGGCTTTGCCATCACACGTGACCAGCTAGCAGAATGACCACAGAAACACCAAACTCCTGAACAAGTGAACTCTAGAAGTTCTTAAAGCTTTCATCTGTTTGTGTGGTTTTTGGACTGTGATTTCTGACTGTCATTCCAACTGCTGCATCATCTAAAATTATCTCAGTTAGCATAAAGAGATGTTTTTTATCATCAATAAAAACAGAACTAGGACAGGAGCCTGAAAGAGTGACAGGGCGATTACATGGTTTAGCTGCTCACCTGGGCTGGCTCCTGCAGGTCTGAGCACGTTTCCACTCCAAAGGAATCAACAGGCATCCACTCTGTACAGCCACCTCCGAGCTCCTCACTGTTAACACTACTGTGAGATCTTTAAAGAATTTTTTTTCACTGCCTAAGTATCTGTATAAGAGCAAATTTTAAACTATCTACATCATAAAAGACAACCTGGTATAAAGATGAAGCATCTTTCTACTGCCAGCTGGACCTTCTTCTAACTCTCATCTGAATTGCTGGCAACAGGGGAGTGCCAGGAAAACAAATTCTGCCATCCACCTCCCCTCAGCCTGCTCCCTGTGCAGCTTACCTGTGTGCTGGTTTGGGGCACAATACCTGGGGTACAAACACTCACACTATCATGTCACCTTTCAATGTTATTACTCCTGGATTACAGTTTTCCTGCTTGAATGAAACTCAGAGAATCGCAGAATAGTTTGGATTGGAAAGGACCTCAAAAACCATCCAGTTTCAACCCTGTTCCATGGGCAGGGACACCTTCCAGTAGTTCAGGTTGTTCAGAGCCCTGTCCAATCTGGCCTTGGACACTTCCAGGGATGGGGCAGCCACAGCTTCTCTGGGCAACCTGTGCCAGGACCTTGCCACTCTCACAGTAAAAAATTTCTGCCTTGTATGGAATTACCCTCAACCTGCACACTGCAGCTCCAGCTAAGCTCAGGTGATGGGCACAAAGGCTGGTGTAGATATTCCCATAAGGAAGACTTATCTTTGTGTCCTCCCTCCTTTGCATCTGGAAATGTAGCCCCACAGTTATAAGTTGAGAGTTCAGGGCTCCTTCCCATACAGCAAACTCAGCTGAGGGGAACTGGTTTGTCCTCCAGGGAGAGCAGTGGGGAGGCATTGGGGCATCACCAGCACATGGATTGCTGCCTGCAGCTCATGGACATGTCCACACATCCCAGCTGGAGTGAAGGCAGCACCTGCCCCTCAGCACAGCAGCCCAGACCAGGGCAAAAGCACTGACAGGTCAGACCTGCAGGTCTTCTGCAGGTGGATGGCAGCAGATTTCACTTGCAATCCAAGTAAGGCAAACTAGAAGGAAAATCTCCTCTCTTCACACTACCAAAACGACAGAGAAGATGTAAAGTGAGTGCGCTTTTTGCAGAGCAAGAAAAACCTGTACTCTGCCCTCTCCCAGATCTTTGTTGACATGATGACAAATAAAAGAGAAAACCTACTGTTTCGTGTGGAAGTGCAAATATGTTTAACAGCGTGTGCACACACAAATATTTAGGAGCAGACAAAGCTGCGGTGATGATGAGGGGCTTCCCATGTCCCACCAGCAGCCCACAGCAATAATTCACTTCACTGTAACAGATCAACTGGAAAGGCTGGAGAAGCTCTTAGGACCTGAGAGAATGACATGAAGATGTATCAGGGGAGATTCAGGATATTATGATATTTTTGGATATTATGAAAAAGGTTCTTCACCCAGAGGGTGATTGGGCACTGGAAGAGACTGCCCAGGGAATGGTCAGAGCACTAAGCTTGACAGAGCTCAAGACACGTTTGGACAACTCTCCCAAGCACAGGGTGGGACTTCTGGGGCTGTCCTGTGCAGGGCCAGGAGCTGCAGTCAGTGATCCATGGACTCCATGATCCCTTCCAACTCAGGATATTTTATGATTTTAAGCTACTGGGCTGGTGACATCTTCTGCCTGAGGTTCTAATAAGCTCAGGTTTATATGCTATCTTCTGTTCTAAAATAAAGCACACGCATTTACTGATCAAATATGAATTAAATGCAAATTATTTCATAGCTGTAGCCTTTCCAGACCATGTACCACCATGCTACAACACTGCCACAGTCGAGTTAAAGCCAATATTCCACTCACACTGGCAATTTTCCACTAACAACAAACCCAAGTCTAGTAGATGCAACATTTCAAAACGCATGTAAACTATTTAGATGAATTCTTTTTATTGACAATCCCAGGGGAATGCAGAGAAAATGATTTGTTTTACCCTCAGAGCTCAAAGCTCTCTTGGGAGGTAATTCAATTGAAATTTCACATTCAGTCTAGCCAGGCAGTGATAAACAGATGCTTAAATTAGCTGCATTACACCATAATCAAATATCTTAAGACGGGGGAAAAGTTTCCAATAAACAATGGGGGTGGAGGGAGCTTCCCAGTATTTTTAGAAGGAATGTTTTTCATACCTCTCTGAAGCTCCTGCAGCAGCCCCACTCCTACAGCCGCAGAGGCATCTGACAATGCAGGGAATAAACACACAAACACAAAACCAAACACAACTGGCATTTCCCTGAGATCTCTGGCAGATTAGTCAGCCTGTACCCCCAGCACTTCCTTTACGTACTACACTCAGAGAGGATTTCTAGTCTGATGTCCTGCTACACAGCACTACCCCTTCTCCAGCTTTGCAAAAACGTTGCTCTTGTTTCCATTTAAACAAACTGTTGCATACAACACCCTCACACAAGGGAGGCAGAAGAAGTAACCAGACTGGTGCTGCCGTTCAGCATTTGCTGCTCAGATCCAAACCCTCACCATGGTCTGAACCACACCAAGTATCTCCATCCCCTGCTCCCAACACCTGAGCCATTTCCTCTCCCTCTCCTTCTTGGTTCTTCCCTATCCCACTAAGCAAAAAGGCAGCAAGAAGCAGAAAATCCATGTGTTGTTCCTGCTCCAACTGTTGGAAAGGAGAAATTTCTCCAAAAATAACTAAATGCTTTATCCATGCAGGAGGGATCTGGTTATTCCTGAGAAATCCCTGGAAGGGTACAAATGGTGGTGGAGTCACCATCCCTGGAGGTGTTCAGGGAAAGGCTGGACGTGGCACTCAGTGCCAGGGTCAGTTTGACAAGGTGGTGATCGATCACAGGTTGGACTCAATGATCTCAGAGGTCTTTTCCAACCTAATTCATTCTCTGATTCTGTTAGAATATCACAAATACAAGTCATATATTGGTCTCCCAACCAAATTTCCTAATTCAAGAAGCTAAGGGAAATAACAGAGGGAAAGAAATAAAAGCATATAAGGAGTTTTCTACATTTTCCCACTTTTCTTTTAAAAAAAGGGGTGTTTTGCATTTCTCTCTAGACTTTCTGTGCAAGTCTGTGACACTGCATGGGTGATGCTGGCTGTCACTGCACTTCCCAGTCCTCATAGTTATCAATGTAATGTGCTTTAAGCATAACCAGAAGTTTAAAAAATGAAGACAAACCAAGTAAGATATTCCAATAATTAAGATTTAACCCCTGAGGAGTTTTCAGTTATGGGGTTTGGTGCTCACTCAGTGTCACAGCAGACCCACAGCCCCCCTTTGGCATGCAAAACAAACAAAATGCCCTGAAACACAAGGTCGGGTTAGCAGAGGTCAGGCTTCCAAACACTGTGTGTTTTAGGGGTTGTTGTTTGGTTTCTTTTGAAGTTCACTGTCACTTTTCCTCATCAGTAAGTGCTCCTCAGCCTGCCCTACCAGAGAAAGCATTTGCCTGCTGCAAGAGGTGCACACAAGCAGTTTAGAGGGGAAAATTAAGATTTAAAATTCCAAATATCCTGAACTCCATACAAAGCAAGCTGATGAGTAAACAACAGCTTGTTATACTGAAGGTTGAAATAAATGTCATAATGGTTCCTCTGGCTTAAAAAAACAACCCCATGACACCGATTGCAGGTTCAGTCTGATTGAATCACCCCGTGCATTATCACAGCTGTAAAACCCAAAGTGTAAATGCCTCCTTGGGTTTGTAATGCTCAAAAACCAAAGCTCCTATTTCACAAAAATCTGGTTTTTTTAATTGGTCTTCTTGTCTAATTCAAGTTTTAGGTAAATCCAAATAGCAGTACTGGGGGAAATTCTAAAAAAGACAATTTGTCCTCCAGGTCAGCTACCACCCAAGTTTTTCAAGTACCTTTTTGAACCAAGGATATGTTTAGTATGTGGATACTGTAAAAGAGCCATTCCCACAAAGACTAGATTGTATTTTAAAGCAGTATGAAGCACCACAATCTGAAAAATGATGCTAAGAGCTGACAGTTACTTAGAGAAAGCTGATTTGAACACTAAGTGAGCACCAAAAATGTGTTTGCTGGACCAATAAAATGTGAAACGTTGCATCAAGTTTTTTAGTCTGAGATAAAAACAGGCTACATGTTAGACACTTGCAACTGCTATTGTAAGAAAAACCTGGCATGCCTAAACATCTCTCTCTCTAAATGGCATTACTTCCATCACAACAGCTCAGGAAAAGTTGTCAGCAGTGTGAAACGGGAAGGTAAAAGCTCCTTCTGCCTGAGGAAGGCAAACCCAGCTGGTGATGAGTATCCCTCTTCTTTTCCTGGTGCCAAATGCAGCAGGAAGGAGCTGCTTGGAAAACTCAGCAGTAACAGCAGCATGGGAGCCCCAGGCAGCAGCACGGGGAGCAGCAGCTCACAGGAGAAGCCTGATGGGCTTCACAACAGCCCCGAGGCTGCAGTTCAAGTTCGCCTGACCCCCGGGTTAGCAGCACACCGCAGGTGATGCCGGGGGCGGCTCTCGCTGAAACCCAATGCACCCAAGTTGTTGGGTTTTTTCCTTTTCAGGGGATAGCTGAGTTTCCAACTTGTTTTTACTTACAGGGTTAAGAATGTACAGTAATTGCAGCAGATTAAAAAGCGGCAAGGAAAGGGTCTTGAATCTGTCCTTCATGTCTTACATTTTTACTTTCATAAACCAGACAGACTCATCTCCTGAAAAAAACAGTAATAAAACCCCCTAAACCCACAGCTTTCAGGCACCCAATGCTTTTTAGTGCTAATATTTCCAAATAGAATTCATGGCTTTAAAAGGCTCCATGAATTAGAATAATGCCATGAAATCAGTAATTTAAATAAAGTAATATTTTAATTGATTCTGACATTCAGAGACATTTCTTAGCACTGCCACCTCTTTCTGACCTTTCACCCCAAGTGGGTTTTGCTCCGATGGTGGGGACCAGAGATTTATTGCTGTCTTTGAAGTTATAAATGCACAGTAGCAAGATCTGCCCCCAAAGAAATAAGGGGGACATTTCCTACTGGTCTTACAGAGAACAAGATTTGACCATGAGAAGTGTCATAAAAATTACTCAAAAATGCTAAAGTAACATATACAACACACCCAGCAAATGGGCTGCAGAATCAGAGGCCACTTTAATTATTGTGGTTTCTCTTTATAGGAGGGTCATGGAAAAAAAAAAAAAAGGCGCCTGTTACATGACAGAATAAAACAGGGCAGCTAATTAGACTTGCAAGGGCAGAACTCACTGGCCAAAGTTGTGACAGAGGCATTTGGTTATCTTACATGCTTACTCAAAAATAAAAAAGCACAAAAGAAGAGCTGTTAGGTAAAGGTAAGAGAAGATAAAGATAAATTAAGCATTTAATTCCCAAAGACTGCAATATAAAAATGCATCTTTAATTCCCTCCATCCCAAAAGCATACTACTAAATGTAGGAAATGTATTGCCAAAACCCTCTAAAGTTCATTAAAAACTAGAACAAAATTTCAGATATTTAGTAAGATCAGCCAAAACTCATAAAAAGAAAATTTCTAGGTCCTTATGATTCAACAAGCCTCACAGAGAGAGGGAAGGGAAAACATTTTGGGCGGGGGAGGCATTTACAATTGCCTTCAAAAGGACATTTCATACCGTTCCATATGGAATTTACCCATCACACAGAAGGTAACACACCAAATCCTCTACCAGGATACAGACCCAACATTGCAACACCTGGATTTCTGCATTCTTAAATGTAGTTAGAGATTTTTGTCGTTCCAGCTCCTGCTGCTATTTTCGCTTATGTTAATTACCAAATTCTGAAGAATTTGTTGGCTTCTGACTCATCCTTTTCCTCCTCCTCCTCCTTCTCCTCCTCCTCCAACCTTCATACAACACACCTTCTTTGGTGCCATCTAATGATTTATCATTTTTCTGATCAGCTCTCCGGAAATCACAGAACTGTCTACAATCACACACAGCAGTATGAACATTTTAATTTAGCAGCCTGTATGTACAATATTTCAAGTGGTCCAGGTCATAACACAGTAGCACCTTCAGCAGATTACTCCTAGAGCAAAATAACCTAACAGACAAATAATGTTCCCATGTTTTCCCAGAGTGAATATATAAATATTTCCTGAGTGCAGCACAATATTGGGAAATCGGACAGCAGGGGCAAGAATTCAAACAACATGTATGAGAGTGTGAAGAATGTGAAGGTCTGTCTGACAAAACCATGAAAGCAAATGAATATGTGAAATATAAGAAGCTCCACGCAAAGCTTCACAATTCTCATTTGCTCCCACTTAAAAATAAAGACTATTTTGAAAACTTTGGGTTTCTGTACTATCTGTTGTAAGATCAACTGTTTATTTAAGCAACAGCAAGTTATAATCCTAAATCATTTATTTGTAGCCATTAGAGTATTTTTATAAACTTATTATTATTTATAGTTCCATTTGGTTTTCTTAAACTCCATTTTCCAAAGCTAGGCAACATACATTTTAAATCAAGTACACTTAGTTTCATGTCAATTAAATATAAGCAGTCCTGAAATGAATAGCTGAACACAGAAACCCCTTTACTCCTACCATACTATGACTGATGTAACCACTGCTGAATGAAGAAGAAAGTTTCTCAGCGCATCACATTTCTACCTTGTTTCTCCCCTTTTTAATTTTAGAGTATCACAAGTTGCCCTGTCTATTCAAGCAATATGAACACATTCATTTTCACAAATTTGTGACCCAAATAGGCACTTGAACAATCCTACTTTACACTTCTTTTACCCAAAACTGCTACCGGTATGCCTTTGAAATACAGGAGTAAAAGAGAAAAAAATACAATGCAATTTATTTGTATATCCCATCCACATGACAACGTACCTCCTTTGTCTAATCGACTCCCGGGGAAAAAAAAAGGAGGTCAGGAGGTGAGATCTGAAGAGAGGATGGAGCTCAGTGGGACAGAGGAGAGCAGAAAGCTCCCCAGACCCAGGCAACACAAGTGAGATACTGTGGAACCACAGGAAGGGGAAAAGGAGAGACTAGAGGTCAGATCCTGGTGTTTTTGCACATCAAACTCACGCCAAGGCTGGTATTTTGCGCTACCAGTTTCAGGCTGCAATCCCAGGACACCAGAGTCGAGGCTGGGATTTGAACAAGGTGTGGGGCTGTGTTGGGGGAGCCGAGTATCTCGGGGGGCTGCCAGAGCCTGGCCCTAAAGGGGTCTGCAGCCAGGGCGCAAAAAATCGACAAGAAATCAAACAAGGACAAGAATGGAGAAAATGAAACACAAGAGCAGTTTGGCTCCTGCTTTCTGGCCTCATAAATCCTTAGTTGCAGAAGAGAAGTCAGATGGAACAAAGCATAAATAAAGTAGGAGGTGAGTTTTAACCATTTTTCAGGGCAGGGAGAAGGAAAGCTTAAACAGACTGCACCTCTCCACCCTCATTGAGATGCAAACCACACAAAGGGGAAAAACTCATCTTGATGCACTGGTAGTTACGCATGTAAATTCCAGCGAAGGGAGCAAGATAAGCCCAAAGAATGCAGTTTCTCTCACCAGAAAGATTCAGCTTTGTGTATAATGCTGTAGTCTGACTACTGTAACCATCAGGACAACTCTGTTTAATATCAATAAAGTGAGCAATGTGTTCACCTCATGCTGAACGAGCTGAAAACCCGGAGCAGCCAATTGCCACAACCTAGAAACACCCATACGTGAAACAGCATCCAACTTTGCTTTGATACAAAAACCCCCTTCTTTCCACTTCAGGCTCTTCTTTCTTAACCGGAGCAGAGCAGCAGAGAGGAGTTTGAAATGAGAGCCCACCTGTGCAGCGCAACGTGAACCTCAGTCTCCTCTCCTAGTGGAAAATAAAGTTTTATTTTAATAAGACAGGCCTGTGACGTGCCCTTGTAGGAGCCCTGTATGATAACACTGACAATACCACTTGGCAATCTCTTTCTCTTTCCTCTGCCTCATCTCTGGCTAATTTTGTTGGGTTTTTTTTAAAGTTATTTTGGCAGCTGCTGAACACACAAATCTGCACACTGCAGAACACTAGTTTAGTTATCTAGATGCGATTTTTTTTTTATTTTAATCATTAACAGCAATTATGAAGCGTTGAAAGGCCATAATTAGGGATGACAGACAAACAGTGGATGTGGCAGGAAAAGATAGTACCAGTTCTTTGATAGTACAAAGCAAACCACCAAGGCAGCGTGATAGTACTAGTTTCATTCCTTTTGGAGTTCATCAGTTGCGAGCGATTGAATTCTGCCTCGTGACTGATAAATGCATATTTTGATTTGTTTCCCCTTGAAAGCCAAGTACTCTTTTATTGGCAGGCTGATTAAAGTGGAATTAAAATGTTCTCTGAGGAAAGAGGTGAAAACTTGTCACCTTTTCCGCAATGCTCCTTTTTCCCCCCTTAGTAGATAAGGGTTTTTCAGAGTCACAGACACCGGATACTTGGGGGTAAATTAACCAAACTAGTCATGTTTTAAAAGGACAATTGTTCTATTTTTAAAGCTGTCATTTTCTGAATATTTGATTAGGGCTGCGTTACAAAAGATAACTTTTGCAAACAGTCTGCTCTCCCCCAGCCCCCCCCTTATTAATTTTACATTAGATTTCCACTCTGTTCCAGCAAAGCCTGTGGTGACTCCCTGCTCCGTAGAGGCTTCCTTCCTACAGCGATCTCTGCAGGATTTCAGCATGGCAGAGTTCAGCTACATCAGCAAACACGCAGCCAGAAACCTCAGGCCCTGAGCTGAAGTGCAGCTAAGCTTGAAAGAAATACAAATATTTAAAGACAGTGCAGAGAACCAATAAAAAGCAGAAAAAAAATAATTCTGCGAAGCATTTACACGACATAAAGCTACTAGACTAAAATAAATGTGACCCTGGTGACTTTGCTATACCCGAAGTTTATGCTTCCCTCAATTTAAAATTTTCAAATAAAGAGACTAAGTACAAAGCCCTGGAGAGAAAAATAGTAGAAAGTAATACAGTTATGAGAGCAACAGCAGCCATTGCGAGTGATATTGTTATTCTCCATCAAGGAAGCAATAACTTTGATGAATAATCCCCTTAATGAACACCAAGATGGGGTTCTGCCTCCCTAATTAAATTAAATTAAAAGTGTCAGGTATCAAACCTCCGCGGTAAAGACGAAGGGAAGCTACACAGCAGCTTCCCAACACGGTATTATCAATCCTGATTTTGAACCTCAAAGTATTAACAATAAAAATAAGCAATCTCTTGTGTTCTGGAGACAGGAGGGGTAGAAAATAGACCTATGAAAGATGACAAATTAATAAAAGACCCAAAAGTAGGTGACTGTGATAAAGGTGGAAACTTTCTTAACTTAGCCCTTACCATGATTGTGTCGTGTGGCTTAAAATATCAACTACAGAAAGCAGAGAAAGCAAAATGAGTTCAAGCAAGCCATGGAGTCTTATCAACAAATTATCTTTACCAGATAGAAGGCAGATCTTCATTATTACTTTAGCAGGATTTTTTGTGGGTTAATTTTCTTACTCTCTATCTGATGCAACAGAAAAATACAAAGCCTGAAGGAAAATAATCCCTATAATTTGCATTTTTAAATGCCCCTACATAAAATACATTTTTAAGCAGATGCATCATAATGGCTGGAATTATTAAGTTACATAAGTATTTAGAGAGATTATGAAATACTTATTGATTTAACTGCATAAATATGTACCTAGGGAAATTTATATCACAAACGAAACTGGCCAAAGCCACTCTTGTCAAAGCCAAAACAAAGACAATTATCTTGTCAATAAAAAATTAAAGGTAAAATTCAAAAAACCCCTATTAGTGTGCTAAAAATAGAGCAATTTTATAATCATAACAAGTAACTTGGGGACAAGCCTTAAAAATCCCTGTACAGACACCCAAGTGAATGGAAAGTAAATACTTATTTTGATCTTGTCCCAAGAATGTGTTAGGGTTTGGGGGAGGAGGAGCATCAAGCTTTACCTTGTCAAAACCCATGAAGTTGTACAATTTTTTATTTTCAAAAAGTATTTAACTGTATAATTACATAGGCCCTGTTATAAACAACCATTTAGGGCATCCTCACTCCACTGACAGAGTCTTCCAAGCTTTAAAAATTCATTAGGATCTTAGCAATAAATATTGCCAATGTATTTTACTGTAACTGTATCGATCCTAATGCACTTGACTTATCTATGGAGATAAAACTTATCTTGACCTTGTCGAATACAAACAGTCTGGACTCAAAACCTGCGATAGCCTCTCGTGGGGAAAACACAGAGCAGATAACAGCTACAGGGATGATACAGGAGCAGAACATCAGTATTAATGTTTCAGACAAAACAGAAATTTGCCTGGATATTACCCTACTGAGCTCATGTAAGAAGACGCTAATAGGAAACGATATGAAAGGAGGTTGTAAAAAACAAATATGTACATTTAATTAGAGCCTTCTTGGGCATTCTATTAGTCCTCTTAGAAAATACATGACAGAGATCCTTACAATCCGCTGCATGGCAATATTACTGAGAATGCTTTTTTTTTTGGATGCATCCATCTCTTTTTTTGAAAGTCAAAACCAGTTGCCTTGAGCTGCACTAAGAAGGAACCCAACCAACTTTTGCCTTTGTCATTTAAAGTTGCTGTTTCCAGCTGCAATCCCAGCGGTGACTGCAGACAGCGGCATTGGCCTCGAGACATGAACCCCGCTGCAGGCAGGGACAGACCCTGCACTGCCATCCCGACAGATCCCACAACACCACCAGGGCACAGAGCCTGCAGCAGGAGCAGGATCAGGATCAGGCTCCAACCCCGGGATTTCCCCTGGAAGCAAAGAGACGTACGGACCCACACCGAACGCTTTCGTTTCAAACTCTTTGGTGCTCCTTCCCTCGCAATCTGCCTGCCTCCAGCTGCCGATAACTTAATTAACATTTTCAAGTAGGGAAAAAAAATATATTCCCAGCTATTTCTAATGCAACAGAGATTTTTGGAGAAGATGTCTTCTGTGGTTGGTTTTGAAATTAATGCAAGAGTATCCTGCCAGTCGGCAGCAGAGCGTATCCCTCGATCTTTAACGCAAACTTCTCCGGGTTGTTCGTGTAACTCAACCAGTTATGGACAAAGAGGCACTTTCTGAAAGAAAAACCTACAACATGTTTCTTGCAATTAATGCTCTATGCATTTGCCAATTCAAGAGCCAAACACATCAGACTTCCATCTTCCAAATATCTTCCCTTTACAAGCAGTAAGAGCAGTCAATGTAATGCCAGCGTTAAGTACTCTAGTACCTCGGAAAATTATTTCTTTCTGACACAATGCTTTGTAGCTGGTACTCATAAATTATAAAAAATTAGGATGTTTACAGGAATTTGGACAAGGAAACTATTTCTAGGTCACAGTAATTACTTTGCATTTGCTATTAATGAAAAATAACTATGCCTGATCACTCTAATTAATATTTCAATATGCTAAACAGCACCAATACAGGACAATTTATTGCAAAGGTCCAGAGGAAAACAAACTAAAGAAGAAAACAAAACCTGTGAAATAAAATCAATAGGTTTCACACAGAGTTAAATATTATATGTTTAATATATTTTTTGACAAACTGTAAGTAGTGACAATTCAGAAATACTATAACACACATTCAGATACAAATGTAAAATTATTATGGTGCATTAACTCTGCTCCTTCCCACGCCACGAGCAGGAATTTTAAAGGTTTCCCATTTACTCTCAGCAACTAAATGAAAGTAACTCCATAGTTTTCTATTTCTACCTTTAAATATTGCTTAGCTTTGGGAGATAGCAATAAAACTTTCTACCTTTTGATAGGCAACGGTATTTTGCATTCACTGAAGGCAAATACAGACAAAAATAATACTATCCACAGCAGTGGCACAAAGAATAAGGCTCCATTGCTAATTATACAGGGAACTGAATTTAATTACATGGAGAACATTAAACACTTTCCAAACAGGAAAAAAAAAAAATCAAGAAAAGCTGGAGATGAGCTTTCCAAGTGCCTTTAATGCTCCAACAGTGCCCTCTGCCGAGGCTCCCAAATACTGTTGGATTCGTGCTCCAGCACCAAACACCGCACACAGCCAGGCATCGCTCGTTTGGGATCGTTTCTGCCTAAAATTAAGCACCTCACAAAGCCCAGTTAAGTCAACTTACTGCAGGATGAGTATGTCACACACGCAGTGCAGCACTGCATTCAGCGTGCGTTTTGCAGTGAGACGGCAACTAATAAATTCAAAGGCTGTTGTAGTTCAAAGACATCCAAAAAGCAACATCTGAGGTCTGAATCGCTTTGGTCGCACTCACAAGATCCACCTAATGAGGATATTCCCAAAGACGAATCTGTTTAGGATCCCGGACTAAAGCACTGCTATTCTTAAAAGCCAACTTAGTTTGCTTTTGCATTGTGACAGATACGACTGGGTGATACCAGAAACACCTTTGAAAGCAAACAGGCTCTGAAATAATCTAAAGCAAATTAAAACAAGAAATCGGTTTCATTATTCAATACATCTTAGTAAGATTTTTTTCAGACAGTAACTATATCCCGAAACATTGCGGTCTGGCTTCTGAAAACAGACTAGTAAACTAAATGCCATCCTAAGCACCGAGGGAAGACTGGACAATGTGTTTCAAAACTCCAGTTTCAGGTGGCCGAGTGAAAGAGGGAAAGGGGAAAGAAAACAGGAGGCAAAGGATCTTAGCACAACTGAAAAGTGCAGCATAGAAGTTCCTGACAGCTCCCTCGCCGTTCTTTTTTCCTAAAGAAAACACTTTGTTTTTTTCTTAAGTCACCCCTTGGCTTTCCTACCTTAATCCAGGAGAATAAAAAGAGCAAAGAGCTATTTGTTTCCACTTTAATGTGTTTTTCTTTTTCTTTGACCAAATTTTTAGAATTTCCACTAATACAAATGAACCACTTTTTGAAAGTCTGAGCCTTGCCTTTTCCCCAAATTCACAAGTTATTCTATAGCTCTACTGATTAACTAGCTAATAGTTTATCACCTGAAAAAAACTACAGCCACAAGCGCCTAGATATTTCAGATTAGACTGTAGCCATAGAATTTAGATAATTTTATGTCTGCAGGAAGCAGATGATGCCAAAATGGCCATGAATTGTATAAGCCCGATTCATACCAGCAGCTCCCTGGAACTCGGCTGCTCTGCACGGCAGACTCTGCGCTCTCCGGGTACTCAGAGAAGCAAGGGGCAAACAGACTCAGTTAACACTCACATTTCCCTACCTCAGTGACACCTTTTATAAAACTGGGGGGAACCTTCCTACTTTCATTTTAAAATCAGAAATTCAAAAAACTCCCCTGGCCTTGAGGAATCTTAAATTTCCGTGGTTTAAAATAACGGGGAGCGTTCAGTGTAAAAACCAAAAGCAGGCTGGCAGTCTTGAGGTGAGGTTTTCTTGCACATCCTCCAGATTACAGCAACTTTTCCACCACCTCACAAGCCCCCTGGGAAGTGGCAAACTATCAGACCCTCATCCAGCTGGTGATGCTGGAGAAGGGGAGTGGGATGCTGGTTCAGCTGCTGACACGGACACCGATTTCCACAACCTTTATCGAGCACAGTGGCTCGAAATCAGGCTGATAAAACTGGGTGTAAACATTCAGGGCTGTGAATACCTAAAGGTGCTGCTAATTTCAAAGAAATATGTGAGTTCTCAGCAATCCCAACAGCCTTTTTATTTACTACACACTATGACAAACTCCAGGCTTCTTCCATCCGGCTCTGCCTCTGTTTGGCCTCTGTTTTATGTCAGCAAAGCTGAGTATTTTGTTTCACTCTGTTGAAAAATTAGTTGCTTAAACACAGTAGTATAGAAAAGGCTGAGATCAAAAGTGTGTCCTTTTCAGGAGTCAGGCACCTCTCCTCACACACCACTTCAATTTCAAATCTGTGTTGTGAGCCTAATTTTTTAAATCTCTACCCCCTCAAGAGAGACCACTGCATGGATGTAGCAGGTGAGCCTCCACACACTTCATATATTTAAGTATATACAAGAATATATACTTATCTATATATATACTTATATATCAGTGTATATACTTATAGAAATACACACCAGTGGTTAAATGGAGGTGATAAAAATACTTGAAGCCACATCACGTGTAGTAACAAGAACAAAAAAGCACATATTAATAAAGCAATATCAAGGATGTGCAATATTACCCTAAGTTCAAGCTAGACAAAAACATTTAACAACTTGCTTATTCAAAATACAATGCAAATGATGGCAGATTTACTGCTGCTGCTGAATCCTAAAGGTCCATTTTCTGCCTGTTTCAATCTGTAGCCTTAAAGCAATATCCTCTTTGTAGGTGGCTTGGTTTTGGCTTTCTAAAAGGAATGTTAATTTTGCAGGACAGTTGTACAATCTAAAATCTCAATCCGTTGCCTTCCAGTTGTTTTAGACAGGCAGTGCCAGGAGTGATTAACTGCATTAAGTTATTCCTTTCCATTCCCCAAAGGGAGACTTCTAAATGCAGTGTGTATGTCTAAGAAAATCCAACACATTGTGATTCACAGAAGTTCTCCGGCATAAACTCATCTCCTTGTCAACAAAACTTCAGAGATGGTTGCACAATCTTCTGAATAATCACAATCATGAAGATAGTTCAGGGTGCAAAATACAGAGATGCAGCAGGCAACAAAGGCAAAAAGCATTTTCTTCCTGTAGGGGTTAAATTAGGAATTTTTTTTTAGCAACATGGTAGCTAAAAGTGGAAAGATCTGTCCATCTTTTGTCCCCATAAAGAATTTAAGCAGTCTAGTGTAATCAAAACAACAAATAACCAAACAGCAAACAAATAATCAATTTACTATAGGTCTATCTGTTCAGTAAGCTGAAAATCCAGGTTTTCAGGAATTCTCAATTCAGATGCCACAGAAGGACACATCAGCCACCCAAATTAATTCGCCACTTGGGGTTTAGGCACTGAGAGCTTCCTAGAGTTTTCCCTGAACTTTGAGATCCATCTCGGGAGACACCAGGCTCTCAGCTCTCACTATCTGCTGCCAGTCATTACAATAAGGAGAAAAGGAATTCTGAAGCCAGCAGAGGGGAGGAAATGGGAAGCAGAGTGGGGCAGGAGTGCCTGGTATGCCCCAAATCATCAGTGCTGCCTGAACAAACTCGAAGCTATCTGCAAATTCAAGTCATTTACAGAATGAGGGAGCTCATTTCAGGAACATTTTTTTTCTTTTTCCCCCAACACACATAACTTTTTCATTAATCAGCGGGAAAAACTGAAACCATATTTTACTCAGAAACAATCTGTGCACAGATTCCTATGGAAAGGCAAAGAGGATGTGCAGATGTCAAAGCAAGCTAAAACTGGAGAGTTTCACCAAATCCACCTTCCTGAGTGCCTCACACACTCTGCTGCACCTACAGCACAGATTTCACAGCACACAAAATGAACTTTACAAAGTAGTTTTCTCACAATCACAAAAATCCTGGCTTCTGCCCTAAACGTGGTTTTTTTAGCATTTGGTCAGGATATTTAGCTCTCTGCTCAATGAAAATAAGAGAGAATGCCGTAATTTCTGTGCATAAGCTATCCCAATAAACAGCCAATTGCCAATAGCTGGGATGTACATTGTAACTTTTGTGATTAATATTGTTGTGATGGTGAATTCAGGCTTAAATAGGAAAAGCAGGGGTTTTTTTCAGGAGTAAATGTATGGTTTTGCCACAGATTCACGTATTGCCTCAAATTAATTTTTTAGTTATATTTTCTACAACATGAAAATCAGTGACAGAATATTAGTTTGATCTTCCAGACACACTTTTGTACATTCAGTAAAGGAATTTAAGCAACATCTTCCAAAACAGTGCATCACTAACAAGCACTAAAAGAAGAACTTTTTACCCACAGATTGCTCCTGTAAAAGGTAATGGAGCCAGCACATTTAAACTTTGGTCAGTACGGGAAACAAAGTTTTCTCTATGTAATTTTAGCCCAAAGAAATGCTCTAAGCTGGTGATTTAAAAGTTATTGCAATGCACTGAAATTTCACCTCTCCTCCCTCCAAAAAAACCTCAACCTAAAACAGGACACCTAATAAAAAACAACTAGAACAGCTTATCATTTTCAAATTAAATTGTTAGTCAAACGCAGGAAATAATGTAACTCCAAAAATGTTCACTTCAGAGTATAAATAACTTGCATATACAGGTAGAAGACTCTTGCCAAATAGTGATGGCTGTCAAACAAATCCAAACTGCATCGTTACTCTATGAGAGATTTTGAAAAGATTCAGAAAAAAATCTGAAATTTGAGGAAACAGAGAAGAATCAAATAAAAAGATGTAACTGGAAGAAAAGTAATTGTGACTGTGGGAATTTTGCTAAGAGGTGCTTACAGGGAATATTTTGCCTTTTTGGTACCTTAATATTATATTTGTCCTTTTAGATTTACACAGAGCAGTAACAAATGCTGTTAACAACAGCCTGTTCATCAGACCAGACTGCTCTCAGCACTGCAGATGCAGTGAGAACAACAAGAAAAGATGCTCAGGAAGATCATGAGCTCCAGGGGTGAAAGCAACCTTTGAAGGCCACATCAAGCTTTTTGCATTTTCACTATCCAAGCCTCAAAAAGCTCATCTGGGATCTGATTGTGATGATTAAACAGGCTGCTCTGCTGGCAAAGTCATCCCATTTTTCTTCCTTTTACCCATCTGCACAAAAAGTTGTTTATAAAAATTAAGTCAGCTTTTCATTAAAACAAAATAAACCCCAACAAATATCTGCTGCCATAACTTTTTATTTCCAGTGAAAATGACCTTTAAGCATTTTCAGCCATTCTGCCTTGTCAGTTCTGTTCCTTGTATGCTAAATAGCTCACTTCAGGCTTTACCAAGGAAACTGATGAATCCTACTGAAAGGATAAGGGGTATGTAAGCCAAGATAAGCACATTTAATAGGGGAAAATAATAGGATATAATGGTAAATCTATTATTTGATTTTTAAAAAATGCAGTTAGCACTGATGCAACAGTGGCAACATCCATGTAAAAACTTTTTTCATATCAAGGAAACATAAACATTCAAACTTTCTAGACCTGGGCCACAGCAGCCATCGAGTTTGGGTATAAAACCAGCCAGACAAATTAACAGCAAAAGAATCCTGCACTGTCCTGCTCTGCAAGGAAAACCCTTTTGGCTTTTCGGACAAACACAAACTAGGGAAATAAAATGAAGTTCTGATGAAAATAGACTGAAAATTATTTTATTTTTATTCTTGAGCAAGAACTCTAGAGAAAAATATTTCCGTGTAAGGGCAGCCACGGGTTACAGCCACATGCAACTGGTCCCAAGTACAAATCCAGGGCAAGCTTCCCCAACAGCAAACAGGGATGGAAACACAAACTGCAAACACTTTAAGCCTCTTTCTTTCTCTGCACTTTATGCTGACTTTTTTGAACTTCTTGAACAGTTTCCCTTTTCAGCTGCTTCTGCTCACTTAATAATACCTTTGCCTTTCTGTAATAAAACTTGTAGAGAAGAAAAGCTTTTTCACTGATATAAAACCAACTTATTTTATTTTTGTTTCACCTTTTATTCACTCTCAGTAGCTGCAGATTTTAACCATCACTACCAAATTTTAGAATTTTGAACAGCCAGTTGGTATCACATGTGTGTATCCCAAACCCAAGAAATATGTCCATAGCAGGAAACATTCCTTTAATACTGAAACAAAGAGCATCTGGATCATTTTGTCTTTCTATTTAACACAATTAATGTCTCAAACTGTTGTGCTGTCTCTATCAGGAGTTCACTAATTACTAAAGCTACTTGTTATTACATGTATCTAATTACTACTATCAGTAAGTCCAGAATACAGACACGTTTCAAAAGAATGACCCTAACAACGACCACTTCTACCCACAACAGAATTAGGATGCATTCAGAAAAAAACCCCACTACAAGATTAGACAAAGAAAAAAAAAAAAAGATAACTTGATCAATTTTCAGATTCTTCTGAAAGAACTACAGAAATAATAGATAACTGGAAACCATAATAGAAGCTTTAAAGTTCGACATCTGACAGTATCACAAAATCTTACTTGAAAAGTCTTGGACAAAAAATTAAACATGCTGAAAGAATGCAGGCAAGTGGTAATGAACAAGTGGAGAGAGCTAGGAAGGAACTGAAAGAATATCATTTAGGCATGGTTTTATTGTGGCATATTCCAAAAACAAGGGTGATCCCACTGAACAAAACTTGTCAGAAAGTGTCACGCTGCAAACGCGTTCACAGAAAATTACAGCTCTGAGAAACAGATGCATAAATAAACTGCTATGGTTAGAACAATGTAAGCTGATCTTGGCATGCAGGAAAAAGATATTTAGTGTATTTCAAGAAACTTGTTAATTAGGAATAGAATCATGGCATACTTAGGAGTGGGAATTACTGGTACGAGGCTCTGGCAGAGAAAAGGCAGAGCACGTCTGACCATAGCATTTAGGTCAGAACCACAACAGAAACAGCAGAGAACTGTTTGTCAAAACCAGGTTCCACTTCCAACTGGGAAAATGGCACACAAATTTGAAGGGGCTTAGGAAAACTCAAAATTCCAGAATGCTAGGAAGACTGAACTTTCAGGGAGAAAAAAAATAAACCCTAAAGATTCTTGTTTTGCAAAGTAATACATGAGATGGGGGAAAGAACACGTGAGGTTTGCAAAAACATGGGTTAATAGAGAAACCTAAACTCACTGAGCACCAACAGTATTTAGTCTCTTTAGTCCCTTTCAGTACCAGCACAGGCACATAGATGTGCTCTCTTTGCATTAGGAGTAAAGCACACTTAAACAGAAAGCCTGTGAGATCCTATCTGATAGCTCCACTGAATCTATTTCATCTCCCTGAATGGTTTAACTCCAGCAAATTACTCAGTGACGTGACAGTGAAGGTTCTGATGATCTTTCCATTTTAAATCATGCCTCAAACATTTGTATTTCTCAGAGGAAAAAACCCAAACACAACTGTGTCTATTAGAAATACAACATCTTATGCCTGGATTCCACTTAGAAGCCGAATTTCTGTGAGCCAGTTACCATAAGACTTCAGCTACCCGAGTTCACAAAACATTCCTTCCACATTCCTTTTCTTATTAGCAAAATGCAGCTAAAATATCAAAAATGTTTTAAATCAAAGTTAATTGAATATGTTATTGTGCATAATAACCAGACCTTTTGTTGCACTTGAAGAAGTGTTTAAAAATAGCAGAACTTGCAGCTGTCTGAAAACTACCTGTCCAATAGCCTTAAGTCATAACTTCTCTCAACTTGAGGCTTGGAACGATGCTGTAAAAATTTTGCACGTGTGGTATCTAAAGGGAGAAGAATGATAGAGACCTTTTGGGCTTTTACACCTTGGGATTTTCTAGCTTATATAAAGCTCACCACACTTTCAAGTTGGAAATACCTTTGAAAATAGAGTGTAACCTACACCTTTCTGCAGTGATTTGTAAAATATTACTGCTAAAACACTGATGTTAAAACTCAGTGTATATGTCTGAACCAATATGATTATTGAATTTGCATTAAGCAGCAAATGAGATATGATAATAGGGTGAAAAACCACAGCTGTGTTTTTGGAAAACACCTTATCTCATCTGACTGAGTTTTAAGAGGGAAAAGGAAAACATCTAATTTTCCAGGATATCTAAAAGATCGATGAAGAGAAAAAATAGTGGAACACAGATTTTCTGTACAACTGGCTCATTAACAGACTCCTAACACTGACCAGATCCCTTGTTTTGCAGGGAGAAAGGAGATCTGCAAACCCATTTAAACTGAATGGTGTCCATGTATCCCAAATCCTTGCTCAGCTAGCAGCCTGGCACTCCACTGGACTGATAAGTATTCTGCTTCTCAGCAGGGATTCCTGCTCTTCCTTAGGTGATCCAGAAAGGAAAATTGAGCAATAAACGTGGATGTAGCCTCTGAATAAGGAAGTCTGAGCAGACAGCCTTGCAAGCACTACCATAACAGGTTTGTGGGAAGAGCTTGGCTCTCTCCAAGGGGGTATCTCCTGTCACCATGTCCTTGGTACCCCAAATTGATTAAAGTGCAACTGGGGACACACCGTGGTCCTGGGTCCTTCCCAGAGCTGCAACAGGAAGGGCAGTGACACTGCCCTGATGGCTCTGGTTCAGCTCCACAGTGTGGAGCTTTAGTTATTCTCCTTTCCCCCAAACTCTAGCACCTGCTACAGCCCCTTTGTGGCTCCACTGTGGAGTCTCTTTTTTTTGTCTCCCAAGGACTGCCAGGAGCAAACCTCTGGACCTCATGCTCCAAACTGTGCCAGGTGTATCACACACTAAGCTCTTGTTCTTCAACAGAGATTACTGCAGAGGAACCACTAATACCACCTCGAAGAAGATACACCACGACTGCAGTTATCTGATCTCCACTGCTCACATCGTCCTGAAACATTTAATTTTCCTTGCATGTGCTCATCTGGCTCCTCTCGGCTTCCCTCCTGAAGTTTCCATTCTGAGAGCAAGCAATCCCTCCCTCTGGATAGATGCTCCTTTGTTTTCTTTTTGAGTGCTAGCAAGCAATTTCAAGTAAACTTAGAAACGGAACATATTTCATTAGTTTTAATTAAAATGCATTAAATATTACTAATCTTTTAGTGATGCTAAATTTTTAAAAAATGGCTAATAGTTTATTAATTGCATATCTATAACAATAATTCGAAATATTCCACTTGTGCAATGCATTTTATAGCCACATAACACATAGCAATATAAGATGCTATGTGGACTCAGATTAGGGAAAGTCTAGATTTTTCATCTGTATTATTTCCTTTGCCATATGTAACCAGATTATGCTGTTTTTATTTAAAGAACACACATTTTGCTGCAAATGAGACATGTACATAATAGGCAAAATAAAAACTGGAGTGAAATTACTTGGCTTTTGCAGAATAAAGTTGCCGCTTTGATACAGCACAGTGAAGGTAGGTAGGTAGCTCAATATAGAGAGCTAACATTAAAGAAATATAAACCCTTGATAAGTATAGCAGTAACATGCTCTCAAATAGAAGTGTGAGGGGAAAAAGATCTTGAAAATCTCCACTGATATTTCTAACTTTCCTTACATTGGATCAGAAGGTGCGATGACAGGACAGCTCAGGTGCCTGACTCTGCAGCAGGAGGCAACGAGGCTGAGTGTTGCTCTGGATTTTTGCCAAATGTCATTGTTTGTCAGCTCTGTGGTAATTAGGACTCTGTCTCTTTGCATGAGGAAGCAAGACTTCTCCTTGCCTACTGTTTCTTACAGAGACTGAACTGCCTTAGCTATGTTCATGTACCATGTACCTCTGACCAGGAGAGGCTCCAGGTTTAACAAAGCTTTGGTTCATTAAAATGACAAGGTTACAGCTCCTTCCTAATGCCACAGAAAGCAATGACCTACCCTTCACAGAGAGCATGGCACTACTGCAGCTGTTCAAAAAGCAACCCCGACCTCTGCAGGATGCTGGGACACTAAATGCAGGGAAGGAAACAAAGTCATCTAATTCTGGAGAATAGTGTTTAGGTGTTACCTGATCACTGGCGTGTTCTCCCCCTGTTAATTTGATACTAAGTGGGCTCGACTTATGGCCGGGATCTCTCCCTCTGGAGCTCGCCTGTTCCCTCATCTCACTTGTCCTTTCAGAAAAGATTATCTGGGAAAGCCAAACTTACACCAATTAAGGCAGCAAAGGAACTGCAAAACTGGATGTGGAGAGGCTGCAGTAACTCTGAGGAGTTTGAGCTGCAGTCAGCTTGAGACAAGCAAAAGCAAGCAGGTTTTTAATCCACATCTGAGCTTTTCCTCAGAAAACCAGCATCTAGAGTCTTCCCCTTGAGACACTACCAGTATATTTCATCTCTTCTAAATGACATTAAAAGGTAATAACAGCTTAATGCAAAGATGTGCTGCACAGAAACAGATCTAAGACAATGAGGCTGTAGCAGAAAGCTCCTCCGCCACTTAACAATAGAGAGTGAGAACATTTTCATTTATTTTCACTTAAAAAGAAAGTCAGAGTCCTGTGACTGCATTGATAGGAACGATGTACACACTTCTTTGCCTTGAACTAAGGAAAAAGGAGCTGGTTCTTTCAGATGGAGTGGCAGTGCACAGAAGTCTTCAGCTCTGCCTCCCTTTGCTCCTGATAAAAGCTTGGAGCAATGAACTCTCAGGAGATTAGCGCACACACACGCCAGCTCCAGAAACTTTAGGCAGCATACATGTTCCTTTGAGTCTTGTACATGTGTTGTGTATAATGTGTTCTTTTTGATATTAAAAAGTTGCTAAGTTGTTCTCAAGCTGGAAAGGGTTTTCCATTGAGATAAGGCCAAAGCTACTGCACAGCACAGGCACATGTGTAACACTGGAGTCTGAGAGCAGCACCAGCGTTGGCCGTTCCACCAGGGGCTGATAAGAACGAGTCCATTTTATAAAAATTCTACTGGAAGTTATTTAAACCCAACATCATTCTTCTGGTGGTACTGCCAGCATCACCTTCCCACATGCCACACCTTCCTTTCACAGCAGATTGTAACCAGCTGTCCTGTCCCTCTGCTTGGCTCCTTGTATTTAATCACTCTAAAAGTCCACAACCTTTTCTGTACATTGACTGCTAAAAATACCACATGGACATTACTCACTATATTATGCATAGAATCAGCTCTCATATACATGAGAAAGGAAGAAAACTACTGAGTTTAAAAAACCAAACATTTCTATTTGTCTCAGTTTCTTCATTTTGTTGGCAGCACCCCTGGATCAAACGTGGTTCTCTTCTCTGCAAGCACAGATTTGACACCAGGATGGGCTCTACTCCCTGCCATGAAAGAGTGTAACAGCCTTGCACCTATTTATCATCATTCACACATACAGGTCTAACACCAAGCTAGGAAACACACATGCACTGCTGCATTTACCCTGAAAAAAATAATTAGAGGCCTGCTGGACGCTTTCAGTGAATGGGGCTGGCCTAAGCACAGCATCCCTTCAACTGCTGCTGAAACCCAGGAATCGTGGTGGGAGGATGTGGCGGCTTCTCGGCAGCACAGAACGGCACCGAGCGGTTTCTCCTCCACGAATTTGAAACTGCTCGGGGCATTTAGGTTGGCAGAACTCTATAACCCAACTGGAACCACGCCAGCAGGGTTCACATGCTGCTCTTGAAAAGTGAGCCACCGAGGCTTTAATCACCACAAGTGGCAAGGACTTAATTTTTCATCTCATTTGAAATATGCCAGGCTCAACAGCAGACCGAGCTTCTTATAAAATGCCATCTACTAATCAACGCTGTTTCCTGCTTCACTGGATTGCCTTGCATGTCTCCTGTTGGAGTCCTGCAGCAGCCCTGCTTGGCTTAGCCTGTGATCCAGGAAAATCTTAGCCCACCATGGCAGGGCACAGGACACATCCCACACACAGGGCATATGGATCATTGATACTGCAGAATTCAACCTCCAATTTCATCTGACATTTTGCACTTCCCACACCAGTGGCAGCATTTTGCCTTTGGCCAGGCAGCAGGGCAGGGCTGGATTTTAGAACTACAGCTGTACCCTGGCGTCCCATCTGTGTGACATTCCACCAGGGGATCTAGGGGGTGTCACGGGAGTTCACCTCAGCAGAGGTGGTCCAAACATACCTGCAAGGAGCTCAGCTCAGTGAGCTCGTATCAGAAGGAATATCTGTGTGAAGGAAAAACTCCTTAAATAGATGTGCTCTTTGTAAAACTGAGGTTTACACTGAGGTTTTGAGGAAATTCAGTGTTTCAGCCTGAATCACTGGAAACTTAATAGATACTAAGCATAAACTGTACTCTGTGAAAATCAGCTCATCTAAGCAAAGTTTGTTGTTTGCAACATCAGTATTAAGATACTTATCTCGTTTTAATTCACACAAAGTTTACTTTCCCCAAGAGGCCTAGAAAATTACTGAATTGTGTAAATTCATGCAATATTGTGATAAACCCTTCACATGCATTCAGTTTGCAAGAGTAACTGAACCATACAGCAACACCATGACAATGAAATTCCACCTTGTTTTTTCAGCTCATCACAACCAATGTGATTTAATATCATGGTTTTAAAGGTTCTGGAAAAAAAGTCAGGGTCTGATGCTACAGGAGGATAAATGGATACCTAAATCTTACTAAAATCTAAATAGGTTTTCACCTGTAATTCTAAAATTTCTTAAAATTCCCCCCTCCCAAAATATCCCAACTCAAGTTCCCTGTCCAAGGATATTGGATTTAACTGTACCTTTTATCTTAAAAGAGTCCAAAGAATATATGTACATGTTTTGATCAAACTGAAAATATTTACTTGTAGAATATTTTACACACACGCCAATAAAAGGTAACTGAATGTACACTTCACTGTTATGAACATGTAAAGCCTGTAAAACAGAAAATTAAAACTGCATGGTAAAAGCCCATTGATTTTCTTTTAAACAGCAAAAGAAACTACTGATTTCTGAAAGATTACAGATGAGCTGTCACCCCCAGCAGTATTGTGATTTAAAATACTCAGAACTGAGAGAAGGTGTCTTCAGTGACTGTGTTAAAAAGTTTCCCATGCAAAACCAAATGCATCCTTGTTTCATATTTAATTTGCAATAGGATCCCCAGCAGCTGAGCTGTGAGAGCTCTCCTGGCTGGTGCCCTGCTGCCTGCTGAGACGGGCTCCACACGAAGGGAGGACATGATTGAAGCCTAAATCCTCAGCGCTGCACCTCAGCTCCCTTTAAAGTTAATCTGAACACACTGGACTCCAAAGGAAATGAAAAGTGAGTTCCTCTCCCTTCCTATGGCACCGGGACTTCCTGTGTTTTAGCGATTGGTCAAGAACTATTATTTCCTCCATGCTATTCCCAATTGTGACTGTCAGACGTAATTAGCGTTGTCCGCACACAAGCGCAAAATATTTGTTTGACTAAGCCTGGAACCAAAGTCCCACATGCACAGAAACCTGGAGAAATGTAGAGAAACTCAGAGAATATTAAGATTCAAATATGCTGTGCCTGAACGAACATGCTGCTCTAAATATTTAGAAATGCAAAGTTCATTTGCTGAGATGAATATCCATAAAAATCTATGCAAGATAAGGGGTATTAAAATTATTCACTCTCCAGTTCAGGATGGATTATTTGGCCAATCTGTTAAGCTGTGCCTCTCAGACACCCAGAATCAGTACCATCCTCCTCCCCTCAGGGAAAAGAGCTCATAACGTTTGAAGAAAAGTATGCTCCATCCCAACCGTAGGAATACACATGAAACACAGAGTCTTCCTTTAACACAACTCTTTGGAATGGGAAAGCAGCAGACATCAACAGCGCAAATGCAGAGGGCAAACAAGTTCACCAAAGAAAATAAATTAAGCAGAAGGTTGCAGATTGTAAAGTGGCCAGAATAAAGGCCATTTAAGTTGTTATCGACCTCTTTCAAACACACACACGCAGAGCTGAACTTCAGTTTATCTCTCCATATAAAATACCACCCCTGGCAGCGTGGCGTCATTGCTTATAACCATCATTGAAACATTAATCTCAAACCAAGTCAGAGAAATTTGTGACTTACAGTGTTACCACCTGAAGACCCACTGTTTTCCAGCCTTGGGCTAAGTACAAGCCAGATCCAGCCCTGCTCAAGTTTGACACTGCTCCTCAAAAACACAGGTATGCTACGGTAGGCTTTGCTTAACCAACCCAAACAATACACATTTGTACACAACAAGCACACAGGGTTACATTTTACCCAGTCACGCTGTTCAAAGAAACAGAATCCACACCAGAGAAATACAGACAACACCGTCTTGTCAAGCCGTCAGAAAACCATTAATGTTTCTAATGAGTGCAATTACAAAAATGAAAGATTCTGAAAAAACACAGCTAAAGATGAACTTTAATTATCCAAGCGTCTGGCTACATGAACCAGGGTCATGTCTCCAAATGCCTTCTCATTCGAACTCTCGCTGTTATCCAACTCTGCATTACTCCAAGTCTTGCAGAAATAACTGGAATTGCCTACACACAAAAATGAGTTATCCCTTTCTAATGACTTACCCCGTCACTAGCATTCACTTCAGCTGAGAGCTGGAGAAAACAGGAACATGTACCAAAGGTGAAGACTGCAAGAAGGTGATCTCTAAGGTCCCTTCCAACCCTAATTCTAAGAAGACACTGAAGTCAAGAGCTGTATGGTAAAGTGCTTATCTGTGTGTGGCAAAAGACAAATAATTCAAATGAGCTTTCTTAGTCATAATTTTAAAAATTAGAAGGCAGAATTCCTTCGTTTTAACCTGGACTGTACCACATGCAGAAGCTCATAATGAGTCATTCCCCCAATTAATGCAAGAGAGATACGGGGTCCTGTAATCCACTCGTGATCTTTGTCTAAACAACGTTTTTTTCTGATGCTGAGATCAAGGTTAGGCTCAGCTATGTTTGAAAATGTGCACATAAACACCGAGCAATATCTATTCCCAAACAGCTCCAAGCATGGATATTTTTCACAGGAGGTAAGAGACATTTCTGACACTTTAGAGATGTTTAACTGAGAAGAGTTACTCTGCAAATAACACTTTTCTGGGCAGTTGTGTTATTCAGAACAGCTCCCTGGAGGGCCAGCTCCTGAATTCCAGGTGTGAACCATTCCCTGTGTCCATGTAAACGCCACAGCTTTCAATAAGCAGGAGGATGCTGGCATTCCTTAAGGCTACATGTCTCAAAATCAAACACACATATGAGGTCTCAACCAGCATGTTCTACTTCTACATCCTAGTACAAAATTAAGGCTTGCTTGGGCTATGAGATGTTTCTCCAAAAGTTTGGCACAAATTCCTGTGCAAGGAGGTAACAATCAAATTTATGGCTTTGCTCCCAGTAGCTAAAATGATTTTTATTTGTTTTTTAAGTGCCAGGAATTGTTAGCAATCACTAACATTTTTATTAAGTTAAAGCACCCTTGGTGGCAGAAGTCAGAGAAAGAAAGAAAAGCATTTGATTAAAGAAAAATAGGAAAGGCTCCTGCATGAAGTGAAAACACTGAAAAATAATAAAGTTACAAGGTCAGCCCTTAAAATAAGCTGGTTGTGCTTCTCCTTTATCCTGCTTAAAGAATCAGCCAGACTTTCCATTTCCCACTCTTCCCTCAAGTCCCCAAAAATACTCAGGGCAGTAAAGGGAAGTCTGAAAGGCCCGAGAACAGTAACACCCAGCTATCAGATGATAACCTAATTTAAAACTTATGCTTTCAAAGGCACTAAGGTGTCTGATGATCCAGCTGAAATAAAATCCCCGAGCATAGCTGCAGTAGACAGTGCAGGAAGCAACACAGGCGCTAAACAAAGTCACACATTGTCAGAAAAGAGAAAAAACTGATCTGACGTGACGAGTCAAGACAAGTGACAAAAGTTTTGCTGAAAAAGGATCAGTAGGAAATTAAAATCATGACAGCATTTCTGTTCAAAATACACAAGACAATAGAATCCTTTTATCACAAAGTCCCATTTTCTCCTCCAGTTTTATTCTAACCAAAATTGCAATTTGCACATCACAATGCAGTGAAAGGATCCATGACTTTCATTCCCATTCCATGTAAATAATTTACTGCAAAAGGCTGGCTTTTATCAGTCAACTTCTGCATTTTGCAGTTTTTATATTTGAATCCTTAAGAATCGCTAACAACTTGTAAGTTATCTAAACAGGTCTGAAAAACAGAAAAATCTTTGTGAGAAGGTTTGAAAAGGATGATATCCCCTTGAAGTCACATTAGCTTCATTTCAATTGCTATATGCAGCAAATAAAACTAGATAGCTTAAGAAGCTAAAACAATAGATTTTCACAATGCTGAATTTTTATAGTTAGTTTTACTAACTCCTTGCTATTACTTGCAAAAAAATGAGGGCAGCATCTTTATAAAATTTATTTTTTGATTTCCTTCTTCATAAATAAATAAACCAGGTTCCACCTGGTTTATTTATTTTGAAGGACAAAACACTTAGAAGACTCCAACAAAAACCCCACGGAAATTCATCACAAGCCTCTCCTACAATTAAAAAAATATATTTTTAATCCATTTCCTCCATTCCCCACTTCCAGCTGCCATTAAGCTTCTTTAAAAACGGCAAGAGTTTTGGGGGTTTTTTGCAAAGACATGAATTATTAGGAGAAGTCAGGTACCAGTCTCCTAGACAATATAAAATAGTGCACGTCTGTCTCCACAGTCTATGGATCCCAGCCATGTGATTTAGTTCCTGCCATAGATAAAGTTTTACTATGGCATTTATTACATTGGTTTTTTTTTTTCCTACAAGTGCTGCAAATTAAAGAAGCTCTCTGGTGAAAGTCTATTTAACTCCGCATTTAAAAAAAAAAACCAAAAACTTCATTAAATCCTTTCTTGCAGGATTTCACTGGAAATTATGCTTTCGATTATGATACAACTTCTTAAGAAAAGGTAAAGATATAGTTGTCCTCCCAATTACAGCTTTATCAGCACACCTTCCAGAAAAGTTATTTTTCTGTCTAATGGCAAGATTTAAACCAGGCCCATTTTCTGTACACTTTTTTTTTGTTCCTGTCTCATATTTTCCTTTTTCCTTTGAAACCTGCCTCTCCTATTGGCTCTTTCCCAATGCCTTTCTTCTGGCTGCATCTCAAGCTTGGCTGCTTTTCTCATTTCGTCTGTTTCTCCTGTTGCCCCTTCCTCGCTGGGCTGCTGCAGACGTGAGGATCCCTCCTCACAAAAGCAATCAGAGTCTGACTCTCAGCACACTGCACACACAGCTCAAGGATGCCTGTGAGTATCAGCAACCAGGCACGGTGAGCAGCCAGAAGCAAAATCTTCCCAGTCTGGCAGGGCTTTAACTCCTCAGGCTGCTTGACTACACAGTATCTGTTTGTCGAGGAGTGGTGGTTTCCTAACCAACTATACTGGAAAAGCTCTGTTGAAAAGATCATTGCTGCTTTAAAATCATCAGTGCAGCTGCTGGAACGAGGGAAGAGTTACTCTGTGGGGTAAACTAGAGCTGGGGAAAGGCAGAAAGGTTTAAGAGTGGCAATAGCAAGATTTGTGTTACCAAAATGGCAAAGTGGATACCCCAGGGTTCCTTTCTAAAGCCCATCAGACACTGATTTACAAAGAGGAATTGGCTTTGTTTAACCCTTGGAGAAACCAGAGATGGAAATCACTCTGGTCTGAGATCCATGACTTGCTACTTTAAGTTCTGGCTACAGAAAGCACTGCCAGACTGAAGGGGCTGTGACAATTTGAAGTTCTGATCTTCCACTGGAGCTCAACACTAATGCTTTTTGTCACCCTGATGTTTAATGCTTTATACAATTACAATTCTACCACTGGCAGAACCCAGACACAAAAATGTGTTCTTTTGATCAGGACCTTGCTTCACCAGTACCCTCAGTTCTCATCAATTCAAACGAGATGTGCAGCAGCTACCACTGCATGAAAAAATCTCGAGATGTGCTGAGCTGAGCTGTAATTTGACAGCTGGGTTTCCACGCTCCCAGGTGGCTGGAAGCATCAGGTTTTGGTAGGTAACAGGCCCTAACATCACATCAGCAGCTAAGAGGGGAAAAGGCAGTAAGAAGATCAGCAATTTTATGCTTTGATCTGACAGGGAAATAAAATGCTCTGACAGAAAAGGCTACATATAAATCTGAATTTGTAAACTGTGCCAAGAACTTGTCCTGACTCAATGATCAGAAATATAATGCCAGTGTTTGAGCACACATTACCAGGAATGAAAGACAACAAAATTTAACGCCTGGTAAAAACTACATTTGTTCCCACACCATTTTTAAGGGAAAGGAGCTGAACCTCTAGGAGTGGGGGTGATGTGGTATGAAGCAGAGGACAGAAAAAAATGAAGCTGGAACTGAGGAGAAAGTCTGACTCCCTAAAAGCTCCCCTTCTCCCCACAAAGTATCTAAACTAGTGGGAAGAGACTCTCATGTTTTCTCCCTCATATCCTGCAAGAGGAACGAGGGTCTGGTGCAAATAGCACAGACTATGAACAGCACTGCACACACAAAACCCATGTGTTTTCTTCAGTTTTCCAGACAGAGAAGCAGGGATGAAGTCTGGGACTTCAAAAAGTCACAGAAAGAGAGCAGCTGACATAAAGTGGTTATTTAAAAAAACTAAAATAAAAAATATTATTTTTTAAAATGAGGTGATAACAAGAGACAACAAGCAGAAGCAGAAATTAATTCCAGGAGGCTTAAAAATAATGATACTGTGGCCCATGTAGGATTCACACTTCACTTTTCTTTATTTGAATGATGGAGAATGGTACATGTTCTTACAGCATCAGGACTCAGGGCTCTCAACATTATCACAAAATGTAATAGTGATTGTTATTAGCTGTGGAGAAGCATCTGGGCTTTCTCAGCTGGCCTAGTTTCAGCACATACTGTTTTGCTTCAAATGCAATCAACAAATTCTATGAAGTTGATTTATTATTGCAAAATGTATGTTCTCTTGCATTAAAGCACAAGAAATAAGCATGACCATCATGTTTTGTAACTAATTTATTTTTTTCTCCTTTTTTAATCTGTCTTACAAGTTTACCATGACATTTTAGTGACAACAGTGCTAAACTAACTCAAAAACAAAAAGGAGACTAATTAAAAATAGGCAGACAGCGAACATCATGATACATTGGCATAAAATTATCCCTTCAGCGTCCTTTGTAAAAATACTGCTAAAAACCCAACATTTTCCATGGCAATACTGAGTCAGATTGTTTTATAATATATAGAATTATATATGCAGATCCTCACAGCTCAAGCATTTGGTTAGAGCTTGCACTCCATATGAAAGGCAAGAAAACATTTTCTGCTTTCTGGGAACTAAACTTCTATCGCTGAACTGAACTTCTGACTGACACAAATTAGAGATCTTGACAACTTATTTGTCTTCCTCCCTTTCCCCCACAACTTCAGGAATCACTCAGAGCTCTTTCAGAATTTCTTACTGAGTACAATGAAGGAGATGGCTCCTCTCAGGCTCGAAGGGCTTTCTGCTCTCATGGATTCTCTGGCAATGATAACTAAGACATCTCCCGAGCTGCTGGGCAGCCTCTGCATAGCCTGAACCAGCACCAGTTCTGGAGTAAGTGGAAATAAAAAGTTGGTTACATGTGCAGAACTAAAGGACTTTTGGGAAGGAGGGTAGCAACACCTACTGGTCGTGGCGCAGACTGAACACTGCTTTGGTTTGGTTTTTAAATCAACAACACTGAAATAAGAGCTTTTTCTTACTAAAAGTCGTGGCTACATTATTGCTAAAATATATCAGCACTCGTAATTTCTGACCCCTAACAGTAAATAAATATTCATAACTGAACTGAGCTCTAGGCTTTGATATAAAATGGGACATAACAAATCCTGCTGATGATTCCATTAAGTCACTCAAAGATTTACATCACACACCCTGATGTACACAAAGCCTTCCTCCATTACTAATTATTGCCTGCTCAAAGCAACTCAGATATTATGGACTGCACAATCTAAGCAGCCTCATGGTTTTTTTCTATGCTATAAAATACAGCAAAGTATTTAAATGGCTTCTGCAATTCTCCAGTATTTTAACAATGTACTCCTTTAATTTGTAAAAGTAAGTTTTTCTTCCAAATTTTACTTGGAATAACATAGAACAAAACACATACAGCAGTTTTGTGATCCACCTCATCCCTTTCAAAAACAAACCAGAGTGTGCATACACCACTTTCAGAAAACACTTAATTCAAAATTAAAACGTCCTCAACTGTAAATATTTTAAATCAACTATAACAAATCTGCATTCAGCAACTGTATTTAATGCTTCCTTTAAACTTCCATTTAAAAAAATATTTTATTCATTTTTTCAAGTTGTGTGTGTCTATAGGTCCTCTGATACACTACCCTTAGGCATCAGAAGTTTTCCTGGTTCTCATCCAACTTTGGAAATAATATCTTCTTGCTTCAGGTGTTAAAAGGATTCATACATTATTTATAAGGACTGTTAAAATCTAACTCCTGGATCTAACTTGCAGGAGAAAGAGTATAAAAAGTTACATATGAAAAAAAAAGAAAAAGCCCAACTGTCCCCATTTCAATTTTTAGCCTCCCTTTGCATCTCGTGTATTGTCAGGCTGAGTCTGTAACACTCATCTCTCCCTCCCCATGCTCAGATATTTGTCTGCAGCTGCTTTGAGCTTTGCTGGATTTGACTTTTCTTGCATATTTTAAGGTATGATTTTCCAAGGGAAAAAAACCTGCAACACTGCTGGGCAACTTTGTTACACTTCAAAGATGCCGGATTTCTGTCAGAATGGCATTTGTTTACTTCTGAAAAATCAGGCTAAAGAAAGTATCCAGAACAGGGGAGCTAAAAATCCCCGTTCACTTCTCAAAGTTTCCTTCCTCTGTACTCTTCTTTTATATATGCTGTCCACATATATGATACTTACATTTTGTTTGCCTCCTCTTCCTTGTTTGAGAGAGTTCATTGTGAGGTTTTTAAAACAACCCTTTAACAAACTTTACAAGGGTGAGACCTTAGGATCTCCTTACCAATTTAAGAAAGTATTTTTATTTTGAATAGCAGTTTCATTTCCTGGGTTGTATTAAGGCAAGGAACACTGAAATGCTATTATCTATAAAACACAGCTAAAGGAAACAGAAAACTAAAGTCTACAGAGCCTCAGAAGTACTCACCACGATGAGTAGGTCCTCACCTTGTTACTGGAACGAGCATATTTTTTCAGAACACACTAAACCCACTACCTGTTCCTCAGATTCCTGCTCCTGACCACAATTCCACTTGGTCTAACTGGAGCACACAGCAACTGCATCCTTGTAACTGAACATGATGCAGAAAAGCCTGAACACACACTTGCTACAGCTTGTTAAATCACTGGAATACTGCCCCATGCCACACTTGTAGCAGCACAGCAATGGATTTCTTTGCCCAATAAGGTGATGTTGTTTATGTTCATCCTTACACTGGGCAGAGTTTTCACAGCTATTTCAGCGGGCAGACTTTGAGACCTTCGTTATCAAAAAAAGAACAATATGCATAACAGAGCATGACATCCCTTCTGTCCCCACAAAATTCTAAATTAAGTGTCTTGTGCAGGTTGCACCTGTTCATTACACTCTTTTGGAAAATTAAGCTCTTCTGTCTGGGATTTTTATAGCCACAACCTTGTATATATTTATTTCCACACAAAGTACAGTTGTGTGCTGTTCACTATTCAAAGGGCAAGTCAGACTAGGTCACGTTTCTTAAAGGTTTATCTTATTAGCAATTGAGTCTCATACAGCTAAAAAATAGAGAAAACAACTATGCTTTTTACACTGCCACAGTTAAAATTCTCAGGTTAATTGCAGCTTGTAGCACTTGTATAGTTGGTTTCACTTTTTCCACAACCTTTGCCTTTGTGGGACAAGAAAGGGAAGGAGCAGCTGGAACAGTGATGAAGAAACCCTAATCAACGTTAGCAAAGAGAATTAAAAGCCAATACAATGCCTCTAAAATACTCTTACTTCCATATTTTAAAGCTGAATTCATTTTAATTGGAAAATGAGGTTTTTCTGTGTGGTTGATTTTGGGTTTTTTGGTGAAATTTGTTACAAGTAAGAAGAAACAGCTGTGAGGAGCAGCAAATGTTGTGCCAGTCTCACCAGCCTTCCTTCTTCTACCTTTACCAAATTACAGAAGCTCTTGCAGGATGTAGAAGGCTAACACATAAAAGGCAATGCAAAACATTCATTTCTGCTGTCATCTGAAAACTTAAAATTTAGAATGCATTATAGAAACACGGGTTAAGATGCTGAATCTGGAAGGAAAATAAAAACAGTGGAAAACCAATTTGCCACAGCACTGCTGTCTGTTTTGGGTAACACCCCACGGGTCCTTCCCGAGCCACTACCACAGGGCAGCACGGCTGGAGCTGCTGGGGGATGCCCACAAACACCCAAACACACCCAAACTGAAAGCAAAGGATGAATCTCACACCTTCTTGAGAGGAGACGATGGGTGGCAGGTAATCAGGGATGTACTCCTTCCTCTCCTCCGCATCCTTACTGCCCGGCTGGGGGAACTGCAGGACATTGTTCTTGCTGACGGGGAACGAGGGGATTTGATGTGCAAAAGTGACAGGTTCAATATTGTGGATGTAATCTTCCAGCTCATGCAGGTTAACCCCCATAAGCTTGAAGGCATCACCTACGTCATCCAAAATGGGATCTGTGCGGCCATCTGGAACAAGAAAAACAACAAAAAACCAATATTTTTGCAGAAATCCAGGTTAAAAAATTTGACCTGAAGATGCTTGGAGACTACAGTCCCCCAGCTCACCACCAGTAATAGAGATGGATTTACTGCCCTACAGTTCCACCAGGTTTACTTTCAGAAGGGTTTTGTTTTGAGCCATCACTTTGTTTCAAATTGTACCATTAAAGAACTGCACTCCAGGAAGCAAATCAAGCCAAAACGAGGGAGCAGCAACAGGCAGCTTTACCTGGCAACACTCAATTAACACCACCCGACCCCAAATTGTATAAAGTGCCTCTTTATCAGTATGGAACAGATCAAACATTATTTCTCAACCTAGAAGAGGAATAATTTCATTTTTTTTGAACTGACTGTAGTTTACAGGGAGAAAAAAAAATTTCTTGATAGAAACAAAACTTCACAAAAACTTCAACTGGATAAAATCTACAGGCTTCATAAACTATAAACCACTTCTCCTACTGGTTAGCTACACCTCCTGGAGAAAACAGAGAAATATTAAGTAATGGTCGGATGAGGAGAGAATATTTTATACTAAACTTCAGGGGTTGATTTCCTGGGGTGCAACTTAAGTTTGATTCTAAAGCCAAAATCTTCCTTTCTCCACAAAAAGCACAGTGAAACCTCCCTGGCCAGACAGTTGGGATCTTTACTTAATATGACCTCCAAGAAAACAGTCCAACAGAAGATGCAGTTTGTGCTACACAATTAATATGGCTCAAAGCTTGAAATTACTCGCAGAAGTCCTCCAAGTGCCTCAGTTTCCCTGACCTGACAGAGGAAAATCCCTCGAAAGGCCTCCGGAGGGAGAACTGGACACTTGGCTTTGGCAGCCAAGGCACCACTTCGAGTCTCTCCCTGACTTTTCATAACAACAATAACCCAAAAACAATACTGCAAACCCCAAACATGATTTTTAATTCAATCAAACAATATACTGAATTATTACAATTCTGTAGAATTGGCTTATGAAGATATTACATCCCTATGTGATGATAAGCTGCGATTCACTTTACAAAGTAATTATGGAAAAGCAGCCCGTGCTTATTGAAGGAACACAATGGCTTTTGTGGAGCCCTGGCTGCAGAGAACGGGGGGATGCTCTTTTGTTTGTCCCTTAACCTAATCTCTTCTTGGTTTATCTTGAAGCCGAGCTGGCTGGTTCTCACATCACTGCATGAATTCCACCCCCAGCCAGCTCACGCCTGCAGGTACATTTAGAAAATGAGAATTTTGTTCTAGAATTTCCCTTCTTAAGTCCTGCAGTGAAGATAAGGATAATACTCAGATTATGGGGTTGATTCTCAGCTCTCCAACACTGGCCTCTTGTGTGACTCTGGGCAAGGCGTTTGTGTTTTAATTCTCTCCACAGCTAAAAGGGAGATCAGACCAAGCTATTGCCAGTTTTACCCTCCTGTGGTTGGAACGTGAACTCTGCAGGGTGAGAACCACCTCAGAGTCTGTGTGTTGCTACAAGTGCAAAACCAGTTTCCTCTGCAAACTCCAGACTTGCATCCACATAATTACATGAGGATATCACCACTCCAGAGGAGTTATAAGATCCTTATAGTTATTAGGGGGAAAAAAGGCGTGTTTTATGCTTAAAAAATTAAATTCAAGTAACTGACACCACTAAGAAATTCTGAATTGTTGCTTTTAGTTGCTCTTCAGGCTATGAAGGTACCTGTGAACTCACTGAAGCATTTTCTAAGGTGTGAAGATTTAACAGGTACAAGTTTGACAGACAGGTGCAAAGAAAAAATTGAGGATAACTTTTCAAAAGTCTTTTGCTAGATCTGCACGCGATCTTTTTAACCTCCAGAAAAGTGCACTGACATGATCAGCAAATGATAAACACTAAAAAGGAATTCTTTCTATGAGTGCTTTTTAAGAACACGTGGCAGAGAAGCAGCTACAAAGTGTAACTGCAGCATGGAAGTATTTAACAACTGTATCACGAAACAATTATGTGTGTTAGAAAGTGGGTTCAAAAGGTGACCAAAAAAACCCCAAAGAAGATTCAATTTTCCCACAGCTTTGCCATTTGCCTCCAAAGAGACAATGCCAAAGTTGTAAGATTGATTGAAAGCTAAAAATAATGTTTAAACCTGCAACTGTCAGAGGGATGAAAGGATGGAGCAGTTAACCCTTCTTTTCAAGACAGAGTGTCCTCAGTGATAAACGTGCTTGAAAAAAGTTTCAGCTCTGTATTCATATCTGTATTTAAAATCAAACCAGTTATCAATTGGAAATGTACACAGCACAAAAATGCATTAAATGTAATTCCAGGTTATTCATCAAATAAAGACTTTACACTTTTATTTCAACACTTTAGCATTTCTCTTCTCTCTCTGGCTTAATGAAAAAATCAGTAAAATGGCAGAAGCCAGACACATGAAAGGGAATGCTGACAAACATGTAACACACTCTTTCCTGGTGTTTCATTTAGTCTCAGGTTTTTTTCTGTAAGCAAATGATGCCAAGAAAAAAGTTTAATCGGTGCATACTGAACTTATCTCGTTATTCTTTAGATATCTGTGCTATGCTCAGTTTAAAAATTCAGATGCTGAAGCCTCCCAGTGAAATAATTAATCCAATGTCACATAGCAAGTCAGTGCCAGATCACAAACACTTCAGAGCTTTGGTTTCCAGTCTCTTGCTGTTCTTTACACCACGACACTTTAAATACTATCATTGTTCAGGCTGGGAAGAGATAGAAGGAGGGGAATAGTTTATCCAGCAAGTTACAACTCTCCTCCTTATACCCCATGAACACTGAACTAGGAAATACCTTTCTCACAAGCTTTTAAGCTGCACTATCTCCCTGAATGGGAACTGTACTTCAAAACTGGTAAAGTTGTAGTGCCAGCAGAGCTAAATTAAGACTATTTAGTCTCAAAACAGCTCACCAGAAACCTGTGGGAACGGCCGTGCAGCTACGACGCTCTCAGCTCCCCTGGGCATGAGAATGAGCACTGGGTGAGGAGGAATCTGCACACGGAATTGCATCCCAAGAAAGTACTGGACTGGAATGATGGGCAAAGAGAATCCAGGCAGAGCAGAGTGTTTGTGTGGAAAGTTATCCAGCCCTCAGCCCCACTGCTCAGCATCACCTGCAGATGAACCAACCTGTCCACAAGGAAAACCAAATCAAACAGAACGAGGGTGATGCACTAAACTCCTCTAAGGACAAGAGTTTGGGTTGTGGGGAAAAGGAATTTTTAGACACTCCTAAAGCCTAGCTATTTTTGCAAAAGTCACAAGAATTCCTCCAGCAAACAAGCTGGCCAGTGCTCATGTCAACCAAAGGCACTGTGAGGGGTGTGTGGGAGTTAGGGAACTGTCTTACTTTCCTTAAATTCAGTCTCAGGAATAGCTGATTTCCTTTTGTCAAATTCACTCCCACCACCTCCTCCTTCCTGGCCCAAAGTTCATATGAATGAGTGAAAATTTAACAGGCGAGTAAGTACAGAACAGAAGAGCTTTTAGTTTCATGCCAGGTTTCTGAAAGGAAGCAACTACAGTTCTGTAATAAATATACTGAGAAAAATTAATGAGTCACCACCCATGCAACATGTACATGTGCTATGAATAGCTCAGCATTCCCCCACATGGCTGCTATAGAAGAGATTTTTTTTTAAATTTTATTTTAACCAGCAAATTATTAGGTATAGCTCCTTGGTATTTTAATTACAGGTTCTATCACAGACTTCTTGTGCTCCAGCACAGCACACAAAGTTACTCCAGGATAACTCTTTCAAGGACACAACACTGCTTCCATCCAGCAAAGCCAGAAGCATGCACAGTAGGTTATTAAATAAGTATTGATGCCTTAGTTAAATGCACTTAAGTGGGGAAAAAAGGGTCCTATTAATGTAGTTACCAGTCAGGCAAAAGCATCTTCTTGCTATTGGTGCTCAGTCTGATTCTTCTCCCAGCAACCTCATAAATGTCAAGCAAAAAAACCACGTTGTCCTTCTTTATGAGTAGCCAGTAAGAGGCTAATTAGCTCAAAACCATCAACACTTAAGGTTACCATGACATAAAATGTACACTTATAACAAATGTTATGGGCCTGGGATAGATCCTTGTTACAAAGTCCTTGTTACAAAGTCATTCAGAACCAGCAGAGGGAATCAGCTCATTTAAACTGATCACCAAAATCTAATCCTTGGTAGAGATTATTATTGTATAGTGACAAGAATGAAGTAAAAAAAAAAAAAGGATGAAAAATTAAAAACAATATGAGGTAATATCAACATTTAATTAGAAAGAAATAAAAATTTGGCCGATACCAGGTAAATTCTCTCCTCTGTGGTAATTACCAATGAAAATATTGATCTTCTCTTTGCATTCTCCAAAGAAATTTGTTCTAATGAAGTTAAGTTTTCATTTTCAGGGGACTGTGCAGACATCGGAGCAGGCTTGGAGCCAGTTCTGCCTTGGAAAACATTCTACAATATCAGCAATTTTTCCTTCCAGTTATAACATTGTGCTCACCAGATTAGAACCTGCCTTTTAATAAAAATGCACTCTCATTAATAACACCAATTTCAATGTCATCATTAGTATTATTTCTATTTTATATATGTGTGTATATAATTAGTATTTAGTCCTGCAAGGAGCAGGGACTTGGACTCAATGATCCACATGGGTCCCTTCCAACTTAAAGGGCAACTTTTAAACTTTATTTCCTAACTATCAGCAAATTTCAGGAGGGGAAAAAAAAATCAAATCACAATATATACCAGCATATGCTCAACACTGAAAACTGAAGGAAAGCAGAGGAAAATCCACCTCTAGATTCAAAAAGTTAATTGTCCAGTTTATTACAGTTCTAGTTTTAGCAGCAGATAATCTAAATTCGTCCTGTTGAAATACACCCAGGTGCACTCAGTGATTGAAGCTCAGTAGCTTCTATCTGGCTGGGTTTTAGAGCAATGTAACAGAAAAATGAGACTCTGGGGACACAAACCACAACTCCCCTCCCCATCCCTCCCATGAACTGCACCACCCACACAAAAATACCTGAAACTGAACTCCTCCACTGGATGTGTTAAGAGGTAAAACATGACATATTCTGCATGTCTATAACCCACCACCACTGCCAAGCTACTTTAGCTAAATCCACGGCAGGCAAAGCAGATTCTGATCTCTCCTCGCTGGACAGCTCCCCTGTATAAAAAACCCCAACCAATACAATCCAGAGCAGATAACCCAAAGCAGCAGCTCTGCCACTCCTCTATCAAACCACGTGAAACAGAAGTGCAAAACAAAGCGGCACCTAACAAGGAGCTTTTCCCTTTTCACCTCTGCTTAAAACCAACAACAACAACAACGCAGAACTCTGCTCTCAGAAACCACACTACGTCAGTTTCTTTAGTAGCCCAACCCCTTAATTACATACTCCAACACTGGTTTTCAAATATTTGATTTAAATTTTAGGATAAAACAGCACACAGCATATTGAACAGTGTTCCTCTGACAAGCTTTCCACAAATTTGAGCAGCATAATATGGTGTACTTTGAGAGGAAAACCCTGATTTTCTCCCTGTAAGTTCAGCCTCTCCTCCACCCCCAGCACAGCATTCAGAAGCATTTCATGGCATCAAACACATCTCAAACCCGCTTTACAAATCCTTTTGCCTTCCCTTTGCAGCCACAGAAGCTCCCATCAACTACGGCTACTGCAAATGCAAAGAAACAACAGCAGAAAAGTAATGAAAATCTTGCGTGTAGCTCTCCTAATGGGATGTAACAGCTGGAACAAAGATCTAACCCAGCTGGGAGAGCCATCATTTCTTTCTGCAAGTGAGAGAATACGTGAGCAGCAATGACAGGCTTTGCACAGCGATGCCACAGTGCCTCAACTACGTCAGAGTAAATCCATTCAGTTTGGAACACAAAGATTATGTCCCTCAGCTGACAGCCCTGCTAACTCAAACCCCGCTGGTTTGACTCCGAGATAACGCCCTGACAATAAAGATGCTACAATTGGAATTTAATTAATTCTACTTATGCAAAACCATGGCAGAATTCAACTCATTCATCCAGAGCTGGGTTTGTACAGTAACTTATTTTAGGAGCAAAAGGAAACAATTCTGAAATCGCAGGGAGATGTCAGCTCAGTATTAAGATGTCGTTTTACAAACCTTTCTAAAGAAAGAAATACAGGGATCATTTCAAGAGAGGTAATACAAAAAACACCACATCACTGGCATGAAAACAGCATATTCTCCTTCTCCTCAAAAAGAAAACAACAACAAAAAATACACCAAACAAAGACTGTGATACTTGTGGTACTTCCTTCTCCATTCATAGAGGGGAAAAATGCCTTTCCCCACTTTCAGTAAGGAAACTCAAAGCAAGAGATAGATAACTGAGCTCTAGATGCTTCCAGTTCACAGCATCAAAAGGAAAAAGTTTTATTTGCATCATGTCTGTGTCTTTTCCTCACGGTCTTACAAACACTGCAGCACAAACATCTTCCCTAACATTTGTACTAACGCTATCAAAGGACAGCTCTGACCAAGCCCAGGTGTGCTTCTTTTCCACCCCACAACTCCATCCTCCCCAACCCTCTCTGTCGTCTCCTTTAATTGCTTTAAAGATCACTTCTGTGTGGATTGAGACACAAACTCCAGAGCTGCAGCTGCTGCCCTTGTGCTGCTCAGAGATCAGGGTTAAAATTGCACAGTCCCATTTCTACACTAACTTGCTCTCAAATTTGAGGAAAGCTTGTGCAACAAAACCCATTCAACCTGAGAAATCCAGTTTGCAGCACACAGTCCCTCCTCAGCTTGGTTACACTGGCAGTGTCAGACTCTATCTCAATTACTCCTGAAATGATGAAGCAGAGGCAGGACCAGGTACACTCAGCTCATCACTTTGCTTCATGGGGGATCCCTGCAGCAGTGAAAAGTTCTCTTCCCTTCTTTAGAGCAGGGACACGACCTTCAGCAACAGCACTTTCAGGCCGTGGGTGCTCCTTTTCTGACCAAGCCAACCAGGCTGTGCCTCCCAGCTCCACACACTCTCCAAACTCACTCCTGCAGAGGAATCCAACACACACAGCCCTCACGGATCCTTGGATCTTGATGCTACATCCAATCCACCACCAGCTGACAGCAACGTGCCTCTGATTTTCCTCTCCCCTGTGGCTGTGACACCTCATTAGCACAGCTCCCACAGCTTGGACAGAAGTGCTGGCAAACATTCCCAGTGATGCATTTCGGGGCTGCCATCCCTGTTACCTCTCCAGTAACCCCCTGCAGTCCCCAGCACATTCTGTGAACTGGTGGTGGCTACAGTAGCCCCAAATCCACCAGCAGTGAGTCACCTTCTCCCTACCCAGCACTTCAGGCAAGCAATCAATTATCCATCCCAGCTCCAACCCCTGCCAGACCCAACTGCTCTGACCTCTGCCCCAGGGCTCTCCAGGACTTTTCCCTCCACACGGACAGGACACATGGAGCAGCAGCTGCCCACAGCACTCTCCAGCGTGCCAAAGGAAGGGGGGACACATCCCTCTTGGCACAGGAGGCACAAGCAGCCCTGCTTTTCCAGGCACTCATAGCCAACACTCACCTCTCCAAGGTACCCTTGCTCCCCAAAGTCTCTCCTCTTTGGGGATCCCGCTTCACTTCCCTCCTGACACTCACAGATCCAGCACTGGCAGCCCCATATCTGCACACCAATCTCTGCCCACACGTAGGGCGACAAAGGCCTCCACACACACAGACTCGTGACCCTCCAGCCACACTGACAGCCTGAGCCTTGCTCCACATTCCCCACAACATTTCCTTTGCTTAGACCTAGCAGCCTCCCTCTCCCCACAGACTGTCACCTTCCCACCCCCTTCCTGATCCATCAGCAGCCTCTCCTGACATTCCCAGACCCAGCACACCCCTACCACCCTCTCAACCCCACTGGCAGCATTACTGACCCGGCAAGCAGCTGGACATCCCATCCTCCCACACCCCGTGTTCTGCAGGTACCAGCAGGACATTCAGCCCTCAGTACCTCCACTGCAGGCTCTGCATAAACACAAGACAATTCAAAGGGACACACAACTGCACCCTCCACTGTAATGCCAGACCCAGCAGTGGTACTCCCTTTCCAAGCCCATCAACACCCACATTCCACGCTCCTGGGTGACCCAGCCAGCACTTCTTGGCTCTGATTCCCAGATCTCTCTTCCTTCTCTTCTCCCACTTGCTGTAAACTCAGCCCTTCCATGCTCCCACCCCAGCACCACATCACTCTGGGCATCCTGCCTCCCACCATCACTTCCAGCTCCTTCTGCCCCACCTCAATGCCAGCATTGGCTAACTCCAGCCCCCCACATATCCAGCCAAACCTCTCCCACTGCATCCACACGAGGACACTCACACCTCATGCCACACGCACTAAATCATCCCCAGCCCCATGCCACCACCCCTTCTGCACACACATATTCCACACCTCCCATGTGCAGCCCTGTCACACTCCCACAGCCTGTGCACTACAGCTCCACTTCCCCCAAAAAACATATTAGTGCACCCCTGCCTTCCCACATTCCCCATACACACGTTCCCAGTCCCACAGCCCCACTGCCTACCTCCTCCATACAAACATTCCCAGCCCAGAGCACCCCAGCACAGGACTTCCAGCCACATCTCTCCCTCCCCATGCAGGAAGGGAGTCCAAACCTTGCAACCTCCATCCTCAGCACTTCCCCTTGTGCCAGAACAGTGAGCCCTACACACACATCCTCACCTTCACTGGGCCCCCACAGCACTGTCCCCAGGGCACAAGAGATGACCCAAAGATGAGCAGGACAACTCAGCACCACATCCTCCCAGCACACATCCTGTCTGGAAAAGGGGCCCCTCTCCCCACAGCTCACCCCCTCCCAGACTCAGAGCAGCCCAGCAATGGGGCCAGCAGTCCCCTCTCGTTCTCCTGTACTCGTGTCTCCCCCTCCCCAGCACCCTGCAAGCTGCAGGCAGAGAGAGTGGGACAGCAGCCCCATGTCCCCACACCCCTGACCCGCTGCCACAGAGTCTCCCTTCCTCCAGCTCCAGCCCCCCAGTCCCCACTCCTCACCCATACCCTGACCCACTGCCCCACAGTCTTTCTGGGCAGCAGGATTCCCTTGCCCCAGCACTGCCCCATGGCTTCCTTCCCCATCCTCTCAGTCCTGTGCACTGCTCCACAGCCTGGCTCCCTTCCCCACAGCCCTGACCCATGGACTGATCCTCTCCAAACCCACACCTTGCACCCACTGACCCAGAGACCCCAACACTGCCCAATCCCACGGCCCCACACTCTCCTGCCCTGCCCAAATGACCACACCTCCATGACCCTCCCCTGTCAAGCACCTCCAGCTCCTGGCACTGCCTGACAGGCTCACACCTGCCCTCCCCACGCCTCCACATGGATACCCCATAGCCTTCCCCAAAAGAGTCCGTCCCCACGGCCCCCAGGACTGCCCCAACACACCTCCTTGTACCCTCCTGCACTGTCCCCCAGCCCCCTCTCCTGCCCAAATGCCACCNCCAGACCCCTATCCTGCCCAAATGCCACCTCCCCGTGCTCTCCTGCACTGTCCCCCAGACCCCAGCACTACCAAAATCCCACCTCCCCGTGCCCTCCCGCCCTGACCCCAGCATAGCCCCAAACCACCTCCCTGTGCCCTCCTGCCCTGCCCAAATCCCCCCTCCCCGTGCTCCTGCCCTGCCCCAGCAGCCCCCAGCGCTGTTTCCTTGGCGGCATGGCCGAGGCTGGCAGGGCTCACGGAGCTCGCTCAGCCCGGACCCCGCTCAAGCAGGGCCGCTCCCAGCGGCCCCCCAGGACCGTGTCCGGCCGCCTCCCCCCCGGCCCGACCGCAGCCCGCACTCACAGAGCTCGCAGTAGCGGTGGCAGCCCCGGCCCAGCCCCTGCAGGTACCGCTGCAGCACGTCGGTGAGGAGGTCGCAGGCCGAGACCTGCACCGAGTCCCAGCCGAGGGCCTGGCAGATCTGCGCCACCGACACCCGCAGCAGCCAGCGGGAGTAGGTCTCGCACATCCCGCCGGGGCCGGGGGCCGCGGGAGCTCTCACGCACCGCCCGCCACCGCCGCCGCCACCGCCGCCGCCATCTTGGCGCCGCCCCGCCCCCGCCAGGCAGCGCTGCTGCAGCGCCGAGCGCATCGAGCGGGGCGGGGCGCGGGGCGGGAAACGCCGCCCCGGCCGCACAGCCCTCAGCGGGGGAGCGTAAACGTGGGCTCGGGAGAATGTGAATATAGCAATAGCGGTATCGCAGTGTCGCTAAATGTCGCCCAGCGCCTGGAGGGAACTTACAGGAAGGACGCGGTATGACTATTTGCAAGGGCATGTAGTGACAGGACAAGGGGGAATGGCTTCAAACTGAGTAGTTTTAGATGGGATATTGGGAAGAAATTCTTCGCCGTGAGAGTGGTGAAACGCTGGCACGGGTTGCCCAGAGAAGCTGTGGATGCCCCAGTCGTGGCGGTGTTCAGAGTCAGGTTGCATGGGGCTTGGAGCAACCTGGGATAGAGGAAAGTGTCCCTGCCCATCACAGCGGGTACAACAAGATGATCTCTAAGGTCCCCTCTAACCCAAACCATCTGTGATTCTATGATCTCTATAAATAATCTCAATATCTCTAAATAAATATAAATATCTCAGTATATCTCAGAGACAGCTGTCAAGAGGATGGTGCCAGACTTTTCTCCGTGGTGTCCAGTGACAGGACGAGGAGCAATGGCCATAAACTAAACCACAAGAAGTTTCGCCTCATCATGAGGAAGAACTTCCTTATAAAGAGGGTGGCAGAGCATTGGAACAGGCTGCCCAGCGAGGTTATTTTCTTTTTTTCTTTCCAGCTGGATGAAGGAGGCAGATGCTAGCACTTGCCCTGGCTGTGTTTCCCCAGTGTGGGATTAAACATTTCTTCGGGCACGTCACACCTTCAGCCATCAGGTGCTCACTGTCAGGACCTTGGCATTAAACTTTCTGGGTGAAGACCATTAAATAAATAACTGGACAGCTCATCAAGGGAGGTGATTCCTGCCCTCTGTTCTGCCCTCTGACCCCAGCTGGAGTCCTGCTCTGAGGTACTCAGCACTGAAAGAACGTGGAGCTACTGGAGTGAGTCCAGAGGAGGTCACAAACATACCCTGAGGGCTGAAACACCTCTGCCATGGAGATAGGCTTGTGGAGCCTGCAGGAATGAAGCCTCCAGGGAGAACTTGGAGCCCCTTCCAGTACTTGAAGGGGACTTGCAAGGTCACCTGTAAGCAGACAGGTATGTAAATAACGTTTAAGGCCAAGATTCCCTGGGCAGTAGAAAGATGAGCTTTGGGAACACCAAATTGGCAGCAATGAGGAAAAAGTGTTTCTGTTTTTTTGTTGTTTAATTGGGAAAAAAAAAAACCAAGTCAGGGAAAGATGGAACTATGGTGGCAAAAACGAAGCAGAAACAAAATTTACAGTGACTGAGCGGCGTAGGAGGTGCAATGAGGAGCAGCAGAGCTGTTACTCAGTGGTGGCTGTGGAAATACACAAGAGCTAAACTGTAACTCAGGAGCTGTGTGTAACTAATCAGAGCATGGAGGACAGATTTGTAAATCATAGAAGTCCAGTATTTGAACTTCACTAGTTCACAAATGAGCACCTTGGTTTATTAGTAGTCTGTTATCAGTCAATGAAGAGTCCAGTCTGTTGTATCAGTCACACCCCACATCTGCAGCCTGAGGAGCAGGGCCTGGACCCAGAACAAAGTCCTGAAGCTCCTGGATTGGTCAACAGCTCAAGGTTCTGAGGGTGGTGCCCCTCAGGGCTCCACACTGGGACCAGTATGAGCTTCTCTGGGCAGCCTCTGCCAGGGCCTCACCACTCTCACAGTAAAAAACTTCTCCCCTATATCAAATCTATCCCTGCCCTCTGTCAGTTTAAAGCCATTGCCCCTTGTCCTGTTGCTCCATGCCCTTATCTGAAGTCCCTTTCCAGCTCTCTTGGAGCCCCTTCAGGTGCTGGAAGGTCTCCCTGGAATCTTCTCTAGGCTGAACAAAACTCTCAGGGTGTCCCCACAGCAGAGGTGCCCCAGCCCTGTGACAAACATTTCTATAGACACACTGGCCATGCTATAACCAGTGTGCATTCTAAATAACCTCTGTAGTGACTCACCTAATCAGATCAGTTAATTTTACAAAGTGAACATCTGGAAATAGTGGCAATACAGAACTCAAATAAGAGAGAACAGTGTTCCAACTGTGTGATCAAGAGGTTATTCCAGTCTTGTCCTTCAGCCCACAGTACAATGTACCTGGCAAACCAGCACTTTCAAACACAGGGTGAAGTCAGGAAATCTCTTCCATTCTTCAAAAGAAACATCCACTTACATATTTCACATGGCAAATAAATTAAAAATGGGCAGCATGGCCTTTTAAAAAATAATTTTCAAAGCACACCCAAGCCCAACCCAGATATTTTAGACACCAAGAGCATTTGTTCCACAGACAACCAAAAGGATGTTTCATGGAGGCAGTTTATTGTAAGAATTTACAGATTTCTGGGGCTTTTCCACTTCTTCACAAGATAACAGAGCAGTCTTGCTAACACAGACACAGGCAGGCTAAACCACATATGCTCAGAAGAGCTCCTCTTCACCTGTAAGGAAAATGGAACAAATTAAAACCCTTTCATTTATTTATGTATTTATTTTAAATTTATCTCCTCCAATTTGAATGCTTCATTAATATTCCTTACCACCCCCCAAACTATTCATCAAATCTTTTTTTTTCCCTTACATTTTGAATTCTCAATTTTTTCCTTACATTTAAAATTTTGAATAGGTTCATTTTGCTACAGAAACCTCCTCAGGTATATCTTACATACAGACATTTTTAAGTCATTGCATGAAGCCAGGGCACTATGCAAAAATTCAAACAGTAATTGCAAATGAATCCAATAATACAGAAAAAAAACCCCACAGGAAATTATATCTAATGTGGGTTTATGCTCCATACATGGACATATTTTCCTTGAAATTACTAAAAATTAAGAACTCTTTGTTCAGACAGATTTAAACCTGAAATGGGAAATTTCACAGCTCTTTAGGAAGAAAAGTTTCTGTCTGACCAACACTACTGAATTCTGACTTCCTCATCTGACTTCATATTTTCTGTGTGAATTCATTTTAAAACACAATCCAGTTTCTGTGACATAACTTTACCTCTTGGGTTTGGCTGAACCGCTTTTTCCGATTAATCCCTGGTTATGGTATTATGAGAAAAAACAGAACAAGCAGGTTAGGAAGCAACTCATGCAAATGCAGGCAAAACTCTGCATGGATTTATGACCACAAATGTATTGTGAGGAGCACAATACAGCACCAAAATGATACAAAATACATATTCCAGGCATTCTGTAAATACAGAGGATATGAATACATGTATTTCCATACAGAGCATGAATTTTAAACTGTTACAGTAATACACATAAGCTACATGCAGTTACAAATTGTGGCCTAAGCCCACACATTTGTAACCTGCAGCACATACCTGCACAAAACCTCAGTCTCAGGCAAACAAGCAAAATACTGAACTTCAAGTAAAATCCATATTCCACAATAACAGACTCTGGAAATGCCCTCCTCCATCCAAACCCACCCCCAAACTCTCAGCTTCTGAACACTTGATTTATCCAAAAGCACTTCAGACACCCCGTTTGTTCTCTCCCACTCAACACTACTGGGCTATTTGACCAGGCAGAGTAGGAAATGTCCAGGTAAAAGGGAGGAGGGGGGAAATCCACCAAAGGACAAAAATGAGGAAGACCCTCGCCTGTCTAGGCAAGGATGTGTGTAGAGGCTGAAGATCTATTTTATCAGCTTTTTAACTTGATCTGGTCAGAGAGAACTGCCAAACTCTGCTCTGGTTAGTAGAATTGCAGAAGCTGGGGAGCCATGCCATGGACTGTCCTCCCTCTGGTTTCAGGGCCTAAATCCCAACCCTTGCCCCTTACCCTGGCACACAAGCAGCACAGGACTGCAGCAGCTCTGACTGCAATGTTCATACAATGATGTTCACACAAATAAATACTCACAGAGCAGCAGCACCAGAGATGATCTCAATCAGCTCCTTGGTGATGACGGCCTGACGGGTGCGGTTGAACGTCAAAGTCAACTTGTCAATCATCTCGGCTGGAAAAAGGCAAGATTGGAGTTTAAACACAAAGTGAGTGTTCAAATATAGATGAAGAGAAGCTGTATGGGCAGAATATCCAGGTGTCTTGTAAACCAAATATCAAGAGGCTTAGTGCACCTGGTATCTTTTCCCTACAGGTAATATTACCAGTAGACAATCTAGAAACTTGAGAATTTGGCTTGAGTTGTCAGTGAAACATCTGCAGAACAGCTGGCAGACTTGTAAATACCAGGTACGACATAGCTTATTCTAACATAACACAAGCATGCATCATTTCCTTTGTAATTAGATTTCACTGTCAATTAACTGCATTGTTACTTCCTTCAAGCTGTGGCAAAAGCAGACAGATTTTTCTGATTTTTTTTTTCTCAATTAGTTTTAAACACAGAAGGTATCACCCCTTTCTCTCAAGCTAAGATGGTCATCAGAGCCACACCTGCAGTTCCAGGCGCAGCCCAACTGCACATCAGATCAGCTTCACTCAGTCACCAGTATCCTCCCAAGGAATACTTGTATATTCTCTACTTGCTTCATGACAGGTGGTATTTAACTATTGTTTAAGTTTCCCCACCTTTAAATTGTGCTCCACTAATTATATTTGGTGAATGAGTAGGTACAGATGTATAAAAATTCAGGAAATCCTCAGAGCAGCCACATGAGAGGAGAATAGAGAATATTTAGCCATTACAAGATTGATTTAGTATTTCATACTCCTTTTAGTTAATCTGTTACTTCACTTATTTCTTGGCAGCAATCCCTCTTTCCAGGAACTACAGTCCACACATTGGGAACAGAATCCCAGCTGAACTGGCTCAAAAAAACAAGGCTCAAAATGGAATTAAGAGCGAAAACATCTGATTCTCAAAGCAAAGAATTCCACAAGGGGAGGTCAGCACTTTCCTGCTGAACTACAAGTCCTGAGAAAGCCAGGGAGCAGCTTACAGGCGTTCTTGCTGGCGTTGTCCATGGCAGTCATCCTGGCGCTCTGCTCGCTGGTGGTGGATTCTTTCAGGGAGTAGTACAGAATGTTTGCTAGTGTGAACTCCTGGTAGTTCCTCAGCACGTCAGCATCGATATCATCATAGATACTTAGGCTTTCTGCAAAATATGAAAGAGCAGACTCAGAGACATCCACGATTTAGTGCTTCCAGCAAAATGCAATGACATGGAGAAGACTGCTTGGCTGGGCTGGTTCAACACTTAAGGCAGCACAGAGGGATTTCCTGCACATATTCTGGCTACATTCACAATCTCTCTGCTAGTAATCATTTTGTTAAGTATTTTATGTGTTTAAATTCAGTTTAACATTAGGAAAGTCAAGCTGTGATCAAAACAAAATACATTATTGCCATACTATGTTTAACCTTCTCATACAATGCTGCAGAAACATTCTGGGGTATTTTTAGTGAGTTGTGAAAAACCACTCACTAGTCAGGCTGTTCATTCTGGAAATATTGGAACTGGCAGAGTTTGCAAAAACACAATTCTTGCTTGAGACAGAATCTCAAACCTGACTTAGTACCACCTTTCCTTTTAACCTCCCTGCCCCACAGCACCTTGGTAAATCAGCCTTGGACTGATCTTGGCCAAGATAAAACAATCCGTTCAACTCATGATACAAGCACCACAGTAAGATGTTTTAATACCATATTCCCATTTTCAGAGTACTTTTCCAGTGATTTATCACTGCATGTAACTGGTGGTTTCTAACTCCCTACTTACCAGAACCAGCCACAGTTTCAAAGGAGAAGATTGGTTTTTCATCGGTCTTGTAGGAGATGACAGACCTGTACAAAAAGAGCAAAACAGGCTTTTCAGTTCAACTAACTCTAAACTGAATGCTTAAAATCAAATTAGAATAGACAACTCCTGGCCTTCTAATGCCACAAAGTTTTGTGATAACCCTGATGGAAAAGATCTTGCATACCACGTGGATATAATGAAGTGCTGGCTGTAAATATAACAGCATTCACTATATACAAAGTCAAAAGGGAGTTCCAACCACAGCTGCTAGAAAAAACAACCCAAAAGTTCTTCACACACAACAAAATCAAGAAGTGAACATACCAAGTCACAGTCAGTTTTCAGTGGGACAATGTGCTCTTTCAAGCATTCTACCAAATATTTTTGCAGTGAAGTTTCAGTTTAACCTTACCTGAACCGATTGTAGATGACAGAGCCTTCATCAAATTCGTACCCAGAGTTTAACAGCTCTAAGGCAATGACTGAAGCATCTCCAAAGCTCGGAGGCCTCCGTCCCACCTCTTTGAATGTCACCAAGAAATAGTTGCCATGTGTCCTGCAGCAACAACAAACCTGTGTTAGAACCAAGTGGATGCTCTAAAGTACAACGAGGAAGCAAAACTGACTCATTAGGGAAAACTGAGCATAACTGAGGAGTGTTCAGAACTAAACATTTTATTGATTCAGGGTCTGAGAGAAATTTTGCCTTTCTTCAATTAAATTATGACAGTTTCACAACACACACATTCTTGTAACAGTGCCAGCTGCCAGCTTTCAGACTTTTATTTCAAGAATATAATAGTGCTGTGCAGCACTTTCCCAAATTGTGAGATGATGAAAACCACTTTTAGGATATTTGCACATTTTTTAACAGGAATTTAAATTTAGCACAGCTGCCTTAAATGCAATTTCCTGCCAATGCCACACAGTCTTCTAAGCAGCCTTGAAATTTCTGCCACAGAAAACAAACAAAACTCCAAACTAAGTTCTTTTGGGGTGTGAGTTTTGAGCCTCATCCTTTTTACCTCTGAAGCAGGCCTCTGATCTTGTCACCTACTCCAACCACCATAACCTCTTTCCCTGCATTTGAGAGGTTGGTAATCTGGTTCTTCAAGGTTTTAGCAATGGATGTATGGATAGCACCACACAGGCCTCGGTCAGAGGACACACCAATAAGGAGGTGCTTCTTCTTGTCCTCAGGTGCCTTTATTTCTGCTTTCTCATAGAGAGCTGAAAAAAAAAAAAAAAAAAAAAGATGATTAAGTTTTTCAAGGGTGCCAAAAAAGCAAGTAAGTCATAAAAAATACCTCTGAATTATTCTAACTAAAACCAATTCCAAAGGGGCTTCAGCTCTCAGCCAGCTTAGTTTTATCTCCCTCACAATTGTTCAAAGTTTGCACACAATCAGACCAAATGTGAGCAAGAAACAATTCAGAGCCAGGCACAGCTCTGATCAGATGTCACTCAGTGAAGTTCACCGTGCAAATTCTTTTGGAAATAGATCACTGGAAGGTTAAAAAGCCTCAGCATTTTATCACCACCATGAAAACCTCCTCTTCTCCTCCCGTATGACAGAGTGCAAGAACTTTCTCTCACACAGAGCTCCTGTTCCATAGACCCTGGCAGGCTTCAGCTCCCTCTCAGCTCTTGCATATTTGGCTGCAGAAACCATCTTCATGGACTTGGTGATCTTCTGGATGTTCTTGATGGACTTCAAACGCCTGGTGACTGCAAGGTTAAGAGTTGAAGGTCACGGGCTGTACTGGGCATAATGACTCAAACCTAAACAACAAAATGCCAGCAAGAGCCATCCAAAAGTATTTTGCCATGTTCCTCAAAGAAGAAGAAATAAATAAACAAACAGCACACAAATAAACCCCTTAAAGCACCTCAATATTTACTATAAGAAAGCAGTAGGAGTAAGAACATGGCTAACACAAATTCATCTTTACAACAGAGATGTTAGTTCCTTCAGGCATAACATTCATGTAATATTTATCCCAACATGAAGTCTATTTACTATTCTCTTTGCTTCCACACCTACCTGTTTCACAAATATATCAACTGAGGTATAATGTCATCTTTCACAGATGACAAGCAGAGGAAACAAACAAAAAAGTCCCCATAGTATGAAGACAGAATAAATTTCCTCCTCTGTTCAGACTGTGGTAAAATGAGATTTATAAAAATACTGATGCAAAAAGAAACCAAAACAGGTATCCCATAGAAAAGCACAATTCCCAGGCAATATCCCTATATAATAACTATGAAGAATGGCTTAAAGAAGCATTATCAAAACCATTCAGTCAACTCTCTTTCCCTCAAATGCTGCATAAAAGCACAAGGAAATAAACATAAGAGAAACTAAGTTAATTCTTACAGGTGAGCAAAAATCTAGTTTAGCACATATGATAAAGTTATTTTAAATATATATTTGAGTAAAACTGTAAAAAGACATCTAAATTGCTGCCAAAACCACCTCAAGCAACTCCTTTTGTGAAGCACACTTCTTTAATGTAATTGGGACTGGAGGCCTATAATCATTGTTATGTATCAATAATCATTTTACCCAACAGAGGCTAAGCAGAATTATATTTTGACATATAGCTTTCCTGCAGCATTTTTCCTCTCTCAAACGCAGACAAAATCTTTACTTACTGTCTTTTAGCGTTGCCATATTCCTGACTTGGCCCCTGAAAAGGAATGCAGGAGAAATTAGGATAATTCACTAGATCTCCAGCAAACCAACACCAGCCAACAGCAAAACCCTTTCTGAGTGATGAAAATTCAAGATCTGCTGTTTCTTAAAAAACATCTGTGGCAGACACAAGCCACTCTGACCTGTGGCTCGTATGCACGCCTTCATCCTTCCCTCATCTATATAATTCAATTAGGTTGGAAAAGACCTCTGAGATCATCCAGTCCAGCCTATGACCGAACACCACCTTATCAACTAAACCACGGCACTGAGTGCCACATCCAGCCTTTCTTTAGACACCTCCAGGGACGGTGACTCCACCACCTCCTTGGGCAGCGCATTCCAATGTCTAATCACTGAAGAAATCGCTCCTGATGTCCAACCTACACCCATGTCCTCGTGTCCTGTCGCTGGTTGCCTGGCAGAAGAGGCCAACTCCCACCTGACTGCACTCTCCTGTCAGGGAGTTGTAGAGTGATAAGGTCACCCCCGAGCCGCCTATTCTCCAGACTCAGCTCCCTCATCCACTCTTCTGAGGAGCTGGGCTCCAGACCCTTCCCCAGTTCCACCGCCCTTCTCCGGACTCGCTCCAGCCCCTCAATGTCCCTCCTGAGCTGAGGGACCCCGAACTGCACACAGGACTCGAGGCGGTGCCTCAGCAGTGCCGAGCACAGAGCGAGATTTAATGCATTATCCACCGCTTTGGGTAATGGAGCATACGAGGGCATCAGAAGGGCAAGTTAAAAAAAAAAAAAAAAATAAAAAAAAAAAAAAAAAAAAAAACAACTTCATATAACGCAATTAGTTTTTAAAAAATTATTAAAACGAAGCAGAGGACGCCGCTGTCCAGAGCAGGGTCTCCTGCCATGATCAGACCTGTCCTTTAACCCTTGCCTGTCCCATTCACCCACCGCGGATGGACCCTCCATCCCTGCGGGTCTCCGCTGCCCTCACCTCCCGGCGCCCGCTCCGCCACCACCCCTCCGAGCCCACCGCCCCTCACGGCCGCCCGCGGCCGCGACCCCGCCGCCCCCGGGCGCCGCCCGGCCGAAGGGAGCCATCCCCCCCTCACCCCGCAGAGCCGCCCCGGCCATCGGGACGCGTCCCCCCGGCCTCGCCGCACCCGCCCCAGCCCGTGGCGGTACCATTGCGGCTGGACCAGCGCGACCGCGGCGCCCCGGGCGAACATGGCGGCGCCTCCACCACAGCCCCGCTGAAGGTCAGCGCGCCCGCAGCGCGCCTGCGCCGCCCCAGGGATCCGCTTCCAGGGCGCCGCCGCCATTTCCGGGCGGGGCGGGACCGGGGCGGGAGAGGGGCCGGGGTCGGGACGGGACCGGCACCATGGGGAAGTCGGATTTCCTCAGCCCCAAGGCCATCGCCAACCGTATCAAGTCCAAGGGGCTGCAGAAGCTGCGCTGGTACTGCCAGATGTGCCAGAAGCAGTGCCGCGATGAGGTAACTGGGGGTGTCCCAGGGGGTCCCCGCTCCTTCGGGCGGCTCTGGTCGCCGTCTGAGGACCCCCAGCCTCGCTAAAGGGGGCGGCTCTCCTGGGGTCAGGTCGCCCCGGTTGGGGTCAGCTCTTGTGACAGTGCCGGTCTCATGGACTCACAGGATGGTTTGGGTTGGGAGGACCTTAGAGCTCATCCAGTTCCACCCCCTGCCATGGGCAGGGACACCTTCCACTGTCCCGGGGTGCTCCAAGCCCCGTCCAACCTGGCCTTGGACACTTTCAGGGATGGGGCAGCCACAGCTTCTCTGGGCAACCTGTGCCAGGGCCTCCCCACCCTCACAGGGAAGAACTTCTTCCTAATATCTAATCTAACCCTGCCCTCTGTCATTTTAAAGCCGGTGTCCCTTGTCCTGTCAATCTCCCTTGTAAGTGTCCTCAGCTATTGAGGGGGACACTGTGGGGGCTGCAATGGCCCTTGTGGGAGTTCCTGATCCTCTCGTGGGGGCTGCAGTTCCCTCAGGGAATATGGGTTAGGGTCTCATATCCTTTACGTGGGTTCCCCAGTCTTCTTGTTAGGGGATTCAGGGCTGGCCCAGGTGCTGTAATCCCATCTGCGGGGTGCAATCCTTCTAGGAGCATCCTGGCTTGCCTTTCCGGAACCCTGATGTTCTTTAGGGTAGGTCCCCCGTCCCTCTTGTATGGACCGTGGTCCTCTTGGGGGCAGATAGGTGGGAGATGAAGGGTTCTCGATTTCTGTGGGTGGAATAATCCCATTGGGATATGTGATTCCCCATAGGAGAAATCCTTGTCTACTTTGGAGAAAGCGTGTTGGCCCTGATCCACCTTTGCGGATGTTGTTTTAGTTTTCCATTTTCCATGAATAACCTCTTGGATGTACCTTAGGGAAGCATCCTTTGGATGTTTAATTTTATCATTCTTTAGCTGTGCCTCTTGACCTTTTATCCAAGAATCACAAATCCTTTTCTCTTCCCAGTGACTACAAGCCAAAAAAGTCACTGACTTACATCTTTTTGTAAGCGGGGAGAGGTCTCCCAGGGAGTGAAATTTGCTGTAGATTTAATCATAGTGTATTGAAAGACCATTATATTATTAAAAAAAAATAAAGAATGCAGCCAAATGTCTTATGTCATTCCACAGGGAATGAAGGGGGCTGCTGGAATGTCCCACCTCCTAACCCTTCTCACTTTGGAGATTGTAGGCCTTGGGAGTTTTGAATTTGGCTTGCCTGGTCAGGAGCAACCACCCCATACTAGGCTGAGGCTGAGTTAAGTTGTTTTTTGTGAAGCCTTCAAGAAATTTCACTCATAAACCGTTATTTTAAATACTCTCATAATCTGTGAGTGTTGCAAATTGAGACAAAGACAAGAAAAGTATTTATTTTTTGCCTTATAGAATGGCTTCAAATGTCACTGCATGTCTGAGTCCCACCAGAGGCAGTTGCTGCTGGCTTCTGAAAATCCTCAGCAATTCATGGACTACTTCTCTGAGTAAGTTTTCTGTATACTCTTACCCAGATCTTCATTCCTGTATCAGGTCTGCACAGGCACACCCCTAAGGCCAAATAACGTCCCATTGAAGACACTTTATTGTGATATATGTTAGTGTCAGCTCTTTTTGTAATTGAAAATTTAGGCAATGGCACTTTTAACTTTAGGTAAGAGATTTCAGGAGCCATGACTTTAGTCAAACTTGACAGTGTCTGAATCCTGTGTAAAGTTGCTCTGTGTTACAAATACATCACCTTTGTGTCCCCACTGAGTGACTGCCACACAGGCATGAGCTAAAAGAGAGTGAACAAGTCAGGGGAGGCACTGACATCCCCCAGCTTCTCCCAGGCCTTTGTCCAGCCGACCTGCATGACAGCTGGGATGACTGGAGCTGTCCTCAGCACGAGTCTGAAGTGAGGCTTTCTGCTCCAGCCCTGGAATTAGCCGGGAGATGAGTGATCCATGTGCCCCATCCACCCCCTCTGCTCTTTGTCCTGCCCTGTGCTCTGTGTCAGTCAGCCTGGGAAGACACCTGGTAACGAAACACCAGCAATTAGTGGGAGGTGTTGAGATTCCTTTGCTCCATTTTATCCCTTTGAGTGGCTGTTACCCTCTTGGAGATTTAAGGTGTGTGCATGTATCATACTGTGTTTCATCCTGCATTTAATCCTGCTCTACTGCAAAAGGGAATTGTGTCTGAATGTCACCATGCCCAGCTCAAAAGAATAATCAGGTTTATACTGCAGATGTTTAATTGTTAATGACAACAGAAAATTGCTTTCTAGTTGTTAAAGTTTTGCTAAAATCCTTTTTCTTTTTATTCCCTAAGGGAATTCCGAAATGATTTCCTAGAATTGCTCAGGAGGCGATTTGGTAAGTATTTTGCTATTTGTTTGTTTTTAATGTCTTTTATTGGTTCAGTGTAAGACACCTAATAATAATAATAACAATAATGATGATGATGATGATAATAATTCTGTATTTTAGGAACAAAGAGAGTCCACAATAACATTGTGTACAATGAATACATCAGCCATCGAGAACACATCCACATGAATGCCACACAGTGGGAGACACTGACTGATTTTACAAAATGGCTGGGAAGAGAAGGTGAGTGTGGCTGCTCAGGGTTGGGAAGTCTTTAAATTATTGTGTAATTGAATTCCTGATAATTGATCAGTAAATATTTATGTTCTTTTTACTTTTTCTTTCTTCGCCTTCTCTCCTGTATATACATTAGAAGATTTCCAAACATATTTCTGTGTTGACCATTAGGAATTTGCATATGAAAAATGTCAGAAGTCTGGGATAAGTGCATCAGTCATGAGCCTTTCCTTGTTTCATCTGCTGGTCTGTATTTACTGGATGCATTGCTAAATCCTAAATCAACTTCCAGCAGTTGCCATTTAAAAATTAAAAACTAGAACATCCCTTATGACTATAGAATCTTTCCATATTCGAGGTGACAAGAAGCAAGCCGTGATTTTCATTCCTGGCCTAGTGGAAAGGTCAAGCTGGAAATGTGCAGTTCTGTGTTCAGTGAGAGGAAAAGAGATTAAATGGCACTGGTGTGACAGAAAGTTGACTTTGGCTCTGGGTGCCCCTGCTCTGCAGGATCCATCCAGCAGTCACAGAGTGTTTGGAAAATCACTCTACCAGAGTCAGTAACAATGGCACCGTGCTGGAGTATTTCCTTTAGTGTGATACTGTGAGTGTGTGTCATTTATGCATGTTAGATTTCTGTCTTCTTCCTTGTTAAAACAGTGGGAAGGAAACATTTTCTTCAATAAGGAAAGCATTGCAAAACACTTCATGCACTTTATGACATACTCTGGCCTATGTCCAAACAGATCTGGCTAGCTGAGGGCAGAAACACAGTACAGACAATTCAAAGGCAATTTTAGCAGCCCAATAAGGGGTGTGTTGTCTCTGGTAAAATATCTGCATTGTTACAGTGAACATGGACTGAAAATGATCTTGATCTTGTTAGTATTAATCTCACTTTATCTTGCCTTGACTTTTCAGGTCTTTGCAAGGTAGATGAGACCCCAAAGGGCTGGTACATCCAGTACATCGACAGGGACCCTGAGACCATTCGCAGGCAGCAAGAACAAGAGAGGAAGAAGAAACAGGACCTTGATGATGAGGAAAAAACTGCTAAATTCATTGAACAACAAGTTAGAAGAGGTTTGGAGGGGAAAGAACTGGTGAGGAAAATTGCACTGTGTGTGAACCTTCAGGTCAAAGCTCCTTGTGGTTAAGGCAATGAGGAATTTGATGCTGCTGGAATCCTTGCACTGGTATTTCTTTGCTTCCTAACTTGGAGTTCCTTTGTACCCAGCTTGCATTAGTACTAAGGAAATAATAATTACTGCTCTTCAAGTGATTAGTGGTTTAAAAATCACTCTTGAATTTAGGGAGAGTATAAACAATCCAGTAACCTGCATGACGTGTCTTCATTGATGGTATTTCACAACTTCCAGGGCTGCAGATAACAAGTGCCTTGTACACTGGGGAGGCTGAGATAAATACCCAGGGAGATCTGGCACAATCAAATCTACATAGTGAAAAATTCTATTTTGATGGTGCTGGTGTGGTTATTTGGGATCTGTTTATTTGGCATCATTCCTTGACCCCCATACACGTTGTTGCCTGGGGCTGGAACCTCCCATTTGCTCCTGGGTATTGATAGGTACATTTAAATTGGAAACAATTACCTGATTCTTAATTTAAAACTAATTGAAATTTAAATAGTCTGAGCCTTCGGTGCTAAAAAATTGGAAAGATACCAGGATTTCCTTCTTTGAGTTATGAGTCTGTCCAGAAACCAGCCACATCATGCTGGTTCAGAGAGAGAAAACTGCTACAGCAAGGCCACTTGCCCTTTATGCTGGAATTGAGCAAGTTTAGGCAGCATCTCTATACAGAGTGTTAATTGAAGAATTTTGCACAGGAGTCTGTAATGAGATGATTTCAATTTTAATCTTTTACAAATCAAGCCAGGTTGAATATTACAGTTACTGGTAATAATCTCACAGTAGACTGTAAAACTGAGCTAATCAATGATCACCAAAAAATGATATCTTGACTCAGTTTTCTCTTTGATTCTTTAAATGTGCTTTGGTTTTTTTGGCAGGAAATGCCAGTCTATACTGAGCTGAACAGAGAAAATGAAGAAGAAAAAGGTAAGCAGATTTTGATGGATGTAATTTTCTAGAACCTACTGAAGCTGATTTTGTGATTCAAATGAAATGAACATTGAAGCCTGCTTGGTGCTTCATAAAGTGCTTTGAGATCAATTATAAAGAGCACTGGAATATGGAAATGCAGAGTATTCTGTATTACAAAGTTTAATTTATTGTAAAAGCTAAACCAAAATATAGATTAGTAAGTATTTTCAAATTCATGAAATTTTCTATTTGCAGATTTTAAAAATTGTCAATATCCTTCAATGCAGTTGTTTCTAAAGATAGAAATAATGTCTTTTTATTTTTTAGTTACATTTAATTTAAACAAAGGAGCAAGTACTTCAGTTGCAGCATCTTCTAAGACAAGGTGAGAAAAGAATTCAAGACCAACCCTTAGTGCTGAAATGACAGTGGTGTTTATACAGTTACAGGTTCCTCCATGGAGGGTGGGAAAGGGATCCAGCCAAAGCATTTGCAGTGATGCCCTCTAGTCCCAGCTGCCTTCAGTGAATGGATATTCATGACTTGTTAATTTTGGTTCCTAAAAGGTTTGATTGCCTTGTCTAATTGGAGACAATACTTTCTCTGGTCATCGTTTAAGCAGCTCAATCTACCTCAGATAAATCTTTCTAGAGCTGTGGAATTTAATTGTCATCGTGTAACCACAAGCAATGCAGGACAAAAGGGATCAATAATGCAAGTTACACTGACTTACAGCAGTCTGTGGGACTGTTTGATGAGCAGTACATCTTCTCTTGTGAGGCAATATTTTAATTAAATGTAAAAGGAAAGCTTTGCCCTCATCACACTCAGCTCTTAGATAAGGTATCTGATGGGATATATGCCAGGCAGAAAATGAGACAGTAAAACAGTTCTTTGCAATAATAGATACAGATTTCAGGCTTTGAGAAAAACCTGTAAATTATCCCTAAGCATTGAGTTGTGCTTAAGATGAATCTGAAACTTAATTCAGACAGACTCTCACTTGAATAGTTTCAGTGAGGAGTGCTTCAGGTTCTTGCTAAAATTTGGCCAAATGTGAAATCATATATCAAGTACTCTAATTTCTTCACAGCATATGAGAAATACTTATCTGTAAACTTTGAAGTGGTAGTGTAGAAGCAAAATTAGGATAAGCACTCCATGGAAAAGGAACTGGACAGTGGTTTATATACTCTGGTGATAGAGGCATCACTTCAGAGTACTTCATGTATGGAAGCTGTGTCAGTGCCCAGGTGTGTTCTGCAGCTGTTCCTGAGGAGCAGTGGAGTTCAGCCTGATGGCCAGTTCCCCAGCACAGTGTGCAGGAGGAATTCCCTGCTTCCCACCTTCCTTGCTCACGGCACAAACTACGGAAACCTGGCATTTGTATTTCCAGAATGTGCAGAAATGGGACCAGGAGGTCGTGGGAGAGTTCTGAAGGCATTGGGATGCAGGTGGTTGGTACAGAGGTGGAGTTGATTTGTGCATGCAGCAAATGAAATGTCTCCATGGCTCATAGCAGGCACTGATGCTTGGCTGTTGTGATGCTCCCCATGATTGCATCTGGCTCTTCCATGGCTGCTCCACACCAGGAGCTGTCACCTGCTGTTGTAGCCAGACCCCTTCTGTTGTAGTTGAACAGCACTCAATAGACAGAAGATAATCAGAATAAACTTTTCCAAAGTACATGAGCTTACATAATGTGCTGCTGAGTTTTGTGGTTTTCAAGTTAAACCAATCCCTTCTGGTATCAGGTTCTTTCTTGAGTCCTCCATATGGTTGAAACCCCCAAACAGTGCTGGTGGTCTCTGGCTCTTTGTCCCAGAGCCCTTAATAAATATGGTAAATAAGATTTGTTTTAGTATTTACACCCAGGAATCCCTTAGTTTCTTCACAGCTAGATATGTTTGTCTTCTTAAATATAGCCACTGCAGTTGTTATGCTTTAATTCTTTGCTACCCTTTATGAGATGTTATTCTAAGTATTTGTTATTTGATTTGTGATTTAATGTGCAATTTTTTCTCAAACTCTGCTATGATTGTTCAGACTTCCTCTGAAATACAATTTTTCTCTCAAAGTTACTTGTACTGCATTTCCTGTATCTCCATTCCCCTGGGGTGTCTTCCCTGTGGGAGTATATCCAACATCCTCACCACAAGCAGAACATGCAGTTTCTCCTTATGCCATGTTAATAATTGCATCACTGCCCACCCCAAAGCAGCCTCCTTCATCTTGCCTAAATTTTTTTACTGTGTTCAAATGTCTTTTATAAAAATGGCTGAACTGAAGCTGCCTGTGGGCAGTTCTCACTTTACCTAGATGTTCCCTCATCCCTGAGATGCAGCTTTTTGTGCTGATTGCTCTTTTCTTTCACAATTCTTAGGCCGTTTGCCTGTTTTGAATATGGTTGTGAAGGTGGCATTTGTTTGCTGGGTATGGAGCTCTTTTCTGCAGATTCCCATGTGTTTTCTCCCATTGCCAGATGGCTCAATATCTGTCTGGAAGGAATTCTAGATATGTGCCATGTCTGCAAGTTCCTCTGTCCAGTTGACTTCTCTAAAGTTTGTCCTTACAAATTTGAAAACCTTATTTGCAGACCAGCTTTTGTCTTCTTCATTGAACTCAAGTCCTTGATCAGCTCTTTGCTTGTGCAGTGGTGAACTGACCATTGGGTTGTGTCCATTCTGCTGGACTGCCAGCAGTGACCCTCAAACTCCAGGACATGGAGTTTGCACCCCAAGGAGGTCAGTTCTAGAGGAGGAGGTGTGCAGGGTCTGGAAGGGGGCTGCTACAACTGAAATCAAGCACACCAGGAGGCCTTTTTGCACAGCCAGTTCTTCAAATGCATCTTGGGAGAGTAAAAAAACTGTAAGATCTGCTGTGAAAACACCATCTTGCTCTTCCAGCAGTGTCCTTGCACAGAATCCACTGAAGATGGTGGAGGGGGCAGTTAAAAGAAAAGAATCAGCTCATGGCTCTGGTCAGCCCAAAGAGAAGAAGAAGAAATCTGCACTGGATGAGATCATGGAGGTAATAATCGTGCAGGATCTGTTTCTGTGTGCCCCTGTGACAATGTCACCTTCATCAGGGCATCCCTTTGAAGTGACCTCAGACCTTCAGTTCATGTGGAATTCCAACTTCCGCATATTACCAGACAAAATAATTTCATTTCCCCACAAAACTGATTTCTGCTGCTTGACTCTGCCTATTCCCCAGATGACTGAGGTGTTGGAATAAAGGAATACAGATCTGACAGGAGAAGGAAGTACCTAGGAACACTTGCCAAAAAAAAATACAGACCACAATCATTTTGTCATGAGTTTCTGGATTCATCAAATCAATTTTTATGAGGCAAGACCATACTGACTTACCCTTATTTAGGGTTTTGAGATTTTTTTTGTTCCCCACATGACATGGGGCTGAAGAATTGGTTCAGCTTTTCAAAGGCATGGGAAAGCTGCAGTAGAGGGAGGAAGTAAACAGTGATTATTTGTTGTTCTGTAGATTGAAGAGGAGAAGAAAAGAACATCTCGAAGAGACTACTGGTTACAGCCTGTAAGTGACTTAAAAATAATCCTTATTATTATTATTATTATACTAAATATAGCCAATTCTGCATTTTTAAAGTGACCATTGATTTGTGTAAATATCCAAAAGTAGATTCCAAACTAAATTAACTCTTCTTTTCCCTTTCCTGCTCTTGACCCATTGTGGGCTATCACATTAAATCCTGAATTCAAGTGTAACTGTATTTGTAAAAGAAACCCAAAAAAGTCTTGAGAGATCCTACTTTGAGTCAATAATTTGACAATAAACAAAAATTCCTGAAAGCCACATCTTTACTGTTTTTGCTTCCTGCATTGTGCTGTACTGGTAATTTAGATCGTGGAGTTGTTTGTATGTTTTGGCACTTCTTTTTATTTCTTCTCTCCTTTCAAATCTCCCAGGAAATCATTGTAAAAATTGTAACAAAAAAGCTTGGAGAGAAGTACCACAAGAAGAAGGCAGTTGTTAAGGTAAGGAGGGCCATGGGGAACGTGGTATTGGTTTGGCTTTTCTGGTATCAGGTGACTTCTGAAGATTTGTCTCATTGTGCAGGATGTTCAACCTTAAGACAACAGTCTTGGGGGCTGAAAGTCCCTTTACCTGTATTGGGACTTACTCTGGGCAGGGAGTGAACCTCTGAATTGGTTTAATGTCATTTATTCAGTGATCCTTGCTTAAGCACAGTTTTGGCCTGTGTAGTTTGTCCCTATTAACGCATCCAACCTTGAGAATAGTCCCTGTGTCCATGGAATGTGACCAAGAGCAGAGCAGTTGGATTTTAATTCCAGACTAGTCAGTTCTGCACTGATATTTAAGCTGCAGGATCTCATTTGCACACAAAATCTCCAGGCTGGAGCCCTTGCCTTTTTGCTGTTTTTGAAAACATAGAACTGCAGAGTCACATTGCCAAAGTTTGTTGACTTTGAAACGTAAATTTAGAGAAGAATGTTTGATTTTTCTGACTGGCCTCTGCCTTTCACAACAGGAAGTGATTGACAAATACACAGCAGTTGTGAAGGTGATTGACTCTGGGGACAAATTGAAGCTTGATCAGACACATCTAGAAACTGTGATACCAGCACCAGGTACAGCTGTTTTCTTCTGTTTTCACCTGAACTCTCCCTGCAAAACTTACACTTCAGTTCTTGTGAGCTCTAATTCACCCATTTGAAAGTACCATAAGCTCTCCTGAGAAGACAGGGGCCTGAGAGAATTGGGATTATTCTGCTTGGAAAAGGGAAGGTGCTGTGAAGACCTTAGATCATCTTCCAGTACTTAAAGGGGGTTTATGAGAAAGATGGGGACAAACTTTTTAGCAGAAGTTCGGAACCCTGTTGTGTAACTCTTCTCTTATTTTTATTTCAGGTAAGAAGGTGATGGTATTAAATGGTGGGTACAGGGGAAATGAAGGCATCTTGGAATCCATCAATGAGAAGAGGTTCTCAGTGACAATAACCATCGACTCTGTAAGTATCAAACACTGCAAGCTCTTGTTGGCAGAGAGCTTTCCTTCTGTACGTGGAGAGCTTTCACAAAGAACCATGTTATCCTTAATCCTGCCTTACGGATGGGATTTGTGGTGTGCAAAATTCTGTGGACACCCCCCCACCTGTTCCCAGCCAGGAGGAAAATAGCCACATATTTCCACATATATCACAGACTAATTCTTTGCTGTTTGCAGAGAATCTTCAAAAAGATGCCAGGGTGCTGAATTTAGCAAGTTTTGAACTTGAAAGAGACTTGAAAAATACTTTGTGTGGTTCTTTTGGACATGGCTGTTGTTGTACTCTTTTGTGGGAAGGTAAAAACTGTGAAATATGCAAGGATGTGAATCTTCTCCTGCCTTTTCCAGACTGAATATGGGGCTTTATGTGCTTATTTGTTCTCTTGTTTATGGTTAACAATTATGCTTAACAATCAGTCCATGCCATCATGTCTGTGTGGCTCTTTTTTTGTTCTGCTTTGCAAAACCAGTCTTTAAACTCATTGATAAAGCAGAGAAGATATTGGCTCAAAGTCAAACTTCTTAAACACAGCTTGCAAGAAGGAGACCCTGTTAGATCCCATTCAAAGAGGGGCTGCAGAAACTCAGCCCAGATTGGATTCTGGAGGATTTGGGAAGAGACTCTGCAGATGCCCTGATGACAGGAGGAACTTTGGTACTAAAAGCATCCTGAAAGTGAAAGGATTTCTGAGACAATGTAGAGACCCTGTCAAGTTCTCTGGTCAGGCTGAAAATAATGAAACAGGAAACATTACATCATGAACAAATCCCCCTTAGCTCTCCTACTATAAACTCCCTGTTGGGAATTCAAGAAGCAAATAATTTTATGTTGGAATCTTACTTTTTTTTTCGTCTGCCATTCTCCAGGGACCTTTAAAAGGACGCAGAGTCGAAGATATCCAGTATGAAGATGTTTCCAAACTCGCCTGAGGTGCTAAATCACAGATCAGAGAAGATTTTGGTTCTCAAAACCTTATTTGTGACATCTTTCGGGCAGTCACAAGACTCTACCATGTCAGGGTTTTAATTGTGTGTGTATGTATTTATAATGTACATAGACATTAACAAGAGCAAACTTGATTTATTTAAAGATAGCTATTGATTTGTTACATCAAATGTTTATGGAAATATTATCAGTGGAAATTTTTCATCTGATTTTGTATCAAAGTTATAATATTTGCTCCAGTTTCCTTTTGTAAAATGTAGCAGAGAGCTGCAAACTGGAGTGTGTGGGCAGGTCCTGAAGAGAGAATTACCTACAGGCAGGCAATGTTGTGTTGGAGCCAGTGGGGCTGAAACAAATCACTTCTCAATTCACAGCCAAAATGGAGTTCTGGCTGCAGGAACAAGGGAAGGGATTAAGAAAACAGCAGGAAGATCCCAGTGCTGCAAGGAATTATTTCCTGGATGCTGCAAGAATGCTCTGCTTTATTAAGTGCAGTCACCAGTTTACCTTTGGTCAGCACATTGATGGTAGTAGAATGCCAGTCAAGGCTCCTCCAGCATACGGATTCCACATGGAGCTGCTCCATGGATGTTGCTTGTGGAGTGTCTTGGGATGCCAGCTGAAGTGTGTGCAGATCTGAATTGGGGGTTGCTCCTCTGGTTTTCCAAAGCCTTTTCCTTTCTCCCATTGTTGCTCTGCTACCTGAGTAACGTTACTCGTGCTCAATGATGTAGCATTACTTGGTTTATTTTTTTAAGGTGTCACATTTTGTACAGTGTTTAATTTCAAAGGCACTTCAGGAATAAACAGAAACCTTTCTTAGGCCAGTGTGTTTCTTACCAACCTTTCCAACACGTGAGAGGCAGCTGTTGTTTTAAATCCAAAGAGCACAGTGAGGTGCTGGGTTGGTGAACCACATTATTTGGGTAACAAAATACACAGGTTGTCTTGGGCAAAATAAAACCCATCACCTGAAGGTTGTGTGTCCCTGGAACCTTTTCCCTTTCCTTGCCTCAAAAGATCTTGTTGATCTGTGGTTTCCAGGGGAAACCCACACAAAACTGGAAGTCTAAGGAGGTTTAATGGAACAGCTGCTGACTGAGGTAGCCTGGAACAAGCTCACACAGGATATCAGCTGTCTTTTCAAGCATGAAGAGTGGAGAGTTATGAGTACTGGAGGCAGAAAACACTTGTCTGTAAAATCAGGCTCTTTGTGCATCCTGGGCTGTGTTCTGCCCTTTCTCAGAGAAGAGGCAGTGAGGGAGAGGAGGTTTGTAGGAGGGCAAGTGGCAGAACAGAACAGCTTCTGTATCACTGAAAACAATTACACTTGGCATTCTGGAAGCTGACAAATTAGAGTGAATATAATAGACAAGTGGTAAGTTGTGTAGAGAAGACCAGAGAATGGTAACTCACTGCTTGGATGGACTGGGGAAGTGGCTGCTGCAGGATGTTGAGGCCAGAGCTGATAGGTGAGTTCAAAGAAGCAATAAATGGTTTGTAGGAAGTCGCTGACACTTCAGGGAGTAACTTTGAATGGACATTGCAAACCATGGTGGTCCTCTCACTCCTGACACAGCTGCAAGAAAGATCCTGTACCAGCTTTTAGTGCCTAAGTGAAGGAAACCAAAGTTGAGAAGGGCAAGGAGACTGCTTGTGTTCCTTTCCTAGATTAGGGCTGCTGAAAACGATATGGCAGCTGTTTTTTTCTAAGGTTGTCAGAAAGCAGAGTTTTAAATCCTGCTCTCTGTACCCACACAGACATATTTACTACTGATTTCATTCATTGCTGAATGCTGAAGGTTAAGGGAGCTAAGCCACCTGGCAAGGAAACTTTTAGTACTGATGATTATTTCTATGTAGTCTGAATGTTTCCTATTTTATGTATCTGGGTGAAGTTCCATTCTGCTGCTGAATTTTCACAACAAGGCTGGAGGCTCTCTGAGACTCATCTAATTAATTTCCTGGCAATATGGCAGCATCAGTTATTTCAAGGACCCTCCTCACCACTGGTTAATCCATCTTTAAATACTGGAGACTCTTCATGATACCCATTCCAGACCCATGTTCCTTTTCTTTCCTTTACTTATTGCACGTCCTTGTTTTTGCTCAGTCCAATATTGTAAGAACGTACATTTTCCCAGCAGTCTGCAAACATAAAGGTGTAAGTATTGAATACATATTAAATCTGGTTGTGTGTGTTACCCACACTGCAGGAGCCACAACGCTGTTACACCTCTGCTATGAAATGGATATTAGAAAATAGTGGAAATTTTTAATGGAGTTTACAGCCCAGTAAATCAGACATGGCAAGAGGAAGACACCTCCTCCAACCCAGCATGTCACTTTATTACAGATTTCATTTCTCACTCAGCAGAAAAGGAAGTTTACATGGCTTTGACACACTGATAAAACAAAGCAAACAGTGGCGGGGTCGCCTCCAGTCACCCTGGCGTGACAGGCTGACAGCTGCTGCTCAGAGGAGTTGTTTGGGCACAAAGGAGCAGACAGGAATTTTTTTGTACTAAACTGGAGCTTTCAGGGTTTCTTCATGAAGCTGTAGAGGTGGGGGACCAGGTAATCCCTGTAGTGGCCGTCTATGAAGCCTTTGCCACTGTTGTGCACAAACCAGCACAGCACGTCGGTGCCCAGCACTCGGTCTGTCCTGTAGTCCTTCTGCACGCCCCTGCAGGGAGAGGACACCCAAAGGAGGCTCACCCCATGGCAAACAGACAAGGAGACATTGGGCATCCTGCTCAGTATTAGTGCAGCTCTGCCAAAGCGGGGAGATGTGTCTTCCACCAGCAGGAAGTGGAAATAACCACAAAACACGATTAATTTTACAGTTCTGTGACCTCAGGGGCCTTTTGAGGGGGGCGGTTCCAGGCACTTTTTGAACCTGTCCAAAGTCAGGTGCTGGGCAGATCTAGGGACAGAAGTGATTTAGAAAAAGAGCAATGAAGCACATGATTCCTACCTGGTAACAGTGAACTTGTTGCCCTTCACTTCCATGGTGGCTTGTGGTTTCTCTGGAGCTTGCCCAGGTGTTTGGTGGTGGATTGACACTTCTGGTTCAGACGCAAACTGACCTGATCAGGGAGAGGTTTAAAGCTGTTTGTATGTTCTGACCTTTGAAGCTCCATTTCAGCTGCTGCCAGGCTCCTTGGAAAATCAAACTAGCTCCAGCAGGCAAACCAATCCTGCATGGGTCACGGGGCACTCTGTCTCTCACTAATTGGAAAAACAACCTCTGCTCCTCAAAATGAGCCCTGGGTGGGTCCAGGGCTTGGGGGCTTGATTTTCCCTATGAACTAAAGCCTTCCTTTTGTTTTATACCACTGCCAGAAAGGGCTGTTGCTCAGGGAAGAGCTGATTACAGATGTTTGCACAGAAATCTTCTCAGAAAAGTTTGAGGGGTTTGTTTCAGTCTTTTTATTTTCAACCTGGCAGTTTGAGGGGTTTGTTTCAGTCTTTTTATTTTCAACCTGGCAGTTTAGCCAGGCAGGGAAAGCCCCATCTCAGTGTTACCAAGTCTAGTCAGGTCTGTCTGGAAAACACCCTCCCCAGCTGGAATAAGGAATAATCTCCTGGTTCCTGATGTTCCACAATGCCCTTGGGGCTTCCAGAACATTACAGGAGTTTCCTTATTCTCTTTTTCACCAATTTTCACACCTTTTCCTTCAGGACACAGACACCAACAAATTAACAGCATGAAGATGTGCCAGGAGATGTTTAGGCTGGAAATCAGGACAAGGTTCTTCACCCAGGGGGTGGTTGGACACTGGAACAGGCTCCCCAGGGAAGTGGTCACAGCACCAAACCAGAGTTAAGGAGCATTTGGAAAATGCTGTCAAGCACATGGTGGGATTCTTGGGAATGTCCTGGGCCAGAGCTGGACTCCTTGTGGGTCCCTTCCAACTCAGGATCTTTCATGTCTATAATTATATAAAATTCACTCAAAGATCTAGCAAAACCCCTTCCTAGTATCCCACTATTCCCACTGCTCAGCCCCCAGCCCTCACCTATCAGCCCATGGGCTGCAGGGGAGAACTGGTTTTCAGGGGGAATGTAGATTCCCAGGAAATCAACATTCACTGGGTGTTTCTTCCACACGCGGTGCAACAAAACCATGAAGGACATCTCCTCTCCCACACTGATGGTCACGTTGCTTTCTTTTTTCACAGATATGAGGAGCCTGCCAGATAGAAACCAAAGGGCAGGGTCAGTTCACCTGCCCCCACAAAATCTCTCAGCCCCTTGAGATGCTCTCAGCCATCCAGAACAATCCCACAGGGATGGCAGACATGCCAGAGGATCCATTAAAAACCCTGAGCTTTGGGAGTGGTACCCAGGGGTCTTGCAGGACAGTGCCTAATAAACAGACACTTCACACCCATGTTGAGGTAACTAAATTTCCCCTACAAATTTAAGCTCTTCTTACAGCAAATGGAGATTTTGGATGTGGTCCTGCTGCCTAAACAGTGCTGTAGGGTGTCCAGCATGGCTGATAGCTGTTAATCCACAGGGGAAGCTTTACTGGATGATGTGAGTCATGGCATGGCAGGAAAGCTGAGGGTATCTCAAACAGAATCAGGTGGGAGCAGCTAAAAAATGATCAACTCACTGTTTCCGAATGATGTGGCCCGTGTCAGCCCAGGTCAGTGTGATGGTGTACGAGCCATCTTTCAGCGTTATTGTTTCTGTGGTGACCTCTACTTTCAGGCCTTTCTTTTCGAAATAAAACCCAATTTTGCCAAAGTATGTGCTGAGTTTCTTATTCTCTGCTTTCTTGGCCCCGACAAGCTGCCCATTGACCACAACTCCTGTGAAGAGCAGAGAAGGAAATGTTGCCTCAGTCTTGGAGCACCGCCTGGAGACTTGGAGTTCTGATCTCAACAGGGAGCACCATGGGATCAACAGGAACGGGAACCCCTCTGCCCCCCTGTTTTTCTCATTTTTCCAGGCAAGAGAAGAGAATAATTTATTAAATTGCTTCTTGATGCTACTGTTCAAGCCCTTAGCACAATAATCTGGTGGGAATTGCTGTTAGATCTTGCTAAGAGTAGGAGCAAAAACCCTTCACAGTCTCTCGCTGTCTGTGAAAACATGAGGTGAGTGGGCAGTGGAGGATTGGTACCAAAATCCAGCCCAGATTCACCTGCTTCCAAACGCTCATCGCTTTTCACAAAGGACAAGAGGAAATTGCCTTAAGTTGTGCCAGGGGAGGTTTAGGTTGGATATTAGGGAAAATTTCTTCACTGAAAGGGTGGTCATTGGAACAGGCTGCCCAGGAAAATGGTGGAGTCCCTGGAAATGTTCAAAAAATGTGTGGATGTGACTTGGGGACGTGGTTTCGTGTGGGGTTGGCAGTGCTGGGTTAAAAGTTGGACTTGATAATTTTTATGATCTTTGCCAACCTCAACTATTCTGTTATTCCATGATCTTGGCTCCTTTCCCAGTGTTTGGCCTTCCTCACAATGAGAGGGTTTTTCCCGGTAGCTCACTCCTACTCTGAGTTTCACCTGTTGTACCTCGTTTCTGTAGCCTCTTGTCCCTTAGCTGTGCACCTTGGAGATGTGTGAGGCTTCATCTTCACCTTCTGATTATGTGGTTGAGAACAGCAGCAAGACCCACCATGAATCCACCACTTCTTTTCTTAAGCTTGACCAAACCCAGCTGTCTCAGCCTCTCCCTCACTGTCCTCTGCTCCAACCCCTCAATCATTTTTATGTCCACCACTGAATTCAGTCCAGTTTGTCAACATCTCTCTTGTACTGGCAATGTCCAAACTGGACACGACACTCCAGATGTGGAGGGAAATAACCACTTCCCTCGGCCTGCTGGCCACACTCCTGCCAGCACCCAGTCCCATCTGTAGGCAACTCCTCTGCTCCCTCCAAACACCTTTCAGACACAAGAGAAGAAATTTGTGCTGAAAAAAATACCATGTTTTACTCCCTTACCAGTGCCAGGATCAGAAACCAAGTTTAGGATCTTCCCAGGCTCCGAGTTGATATTGAAGCAGACGTTCCTTTGGCTCTTGGGCAGGTGTATGATGAAATGTGGGTCATTGTCCACTGAAATAAAGAAAACAAACAAGTGTGAGAAGCAGGTCAGCACCTGTCCTAGAGGGGAGGGACACAAAGGCTTTCCAAAAGGATTTTGAAGCAGTTTTTGGGACTCCTCAGAGTAGAATGAGGGCCCTTTCCACCCTAAGGTAGCTAAGAAAGTTCTCAGATGCTCCTCACAAAAGCCCCTCAGACACTTCCTCCTCATACAATTCCCTGGTTTAAGGGAAGGATGTGACATTCCTGGCTTTAGGAGAGCTGCCAAATGCAGTGAACCATACTGATGCCAGGTAAAGACACATCCTGCCTACTAATCCCCCTGAGGGATACAGTCTAGGACTTGTTCTCACAGTATATTTAACACCCTGGCAGGATTGGGATGCTCTGAAAGTCATATGTTCTTTAAAATTTGCCTCAAATGAGACAAACACCTGCACCCATCACCAAAAGCAGCTGCTTCCAGTCTTGTCTTGCAGTGCAAAGCTCTGCCCAGCTCCTGCTGGATTGGTGGTGGCTGGCATTTTCCTGTGCTGAGAAGGAGTTTGAGAGCTCTTTGTGTGATCACTGTGTAAATTCACACATTGCACACAGAGTTATTGTAGTTACACCGTGTTTATGGGCAGTGGTTCTCACAGCTGGCTTGCTCAAACAGGCACTAAACTGTGGCAAAGGCCCAAGAATTAACAGGATCCATCAGTCACCAGAGATTTTTATCTACCACAGAACATTTATCTGCCATTTACAACAGCAGTAACTCTACAACAGCTTTCGTCTGTCATTTACAATGGAGGTAATTTTGCTACCGCAGGGAAGCTGAAGTTAAGCTCAGCAAACAGCCCCAGCCTTAGGGAAGCACACAGCAGCTCATGGGGTCACTTAGATACTTTAGATCCCATTAGGATCCAAAAGAGTTTCATCCTTGTAGCTTACAGCGTATTTTCACAGGTTCATCTATTCAAAGCTAAAAATAGTCCATAATTTATAAAGAAAAGGCTCAGGTTGGAAGGGACCTTAAAGAGATCTTGTTCCAACCCCCTGCCACAGGCAGGGACACCTTTCACTAGACCAGGTTGCTCAAATGCCTGTCCAGCCTGGCCTGGGACACTTCTAGGGATGGTGGTGAGCCATTGGGTGAGGAGTGTTGATGTGTCTGGTGTCTCTTTACAGAGAAATGCTGCAGGTTTTACCTCTGTTGATGCTCAGGGAGGACACAGGTGGGCTCCTTTGCTCAGGCATGAAGCTGACTGGCACAGCTGTGACATTGGCCCAGGCTGGGATCCCTTTGTTGTTATTGGGTGCATTTGGAGTTAATCCCAGAGTACCTGTTAGATGACAGTCATAGTTAGGGTTCTGTAAGTGCTGACATATTTAATTCCGGAATTTTTAGAGCACTGCAGTAGATCAAAGCCTGCTGTTGTTATACCAATGTAAAGCAGGTGCAACACGATTTACAACAGATTTGTGTAGTGAAGTAAGGTTGGATTTGCTCCAGTGTCTTCACCAGGGAAATATGGCTTTCCAGGGTAGAAAGCTCACCATAAGTTATTGGGGAAAAAATGGAGCTTGGCTTTTTAACTCTCATTCACGAGAGCAGCCCCCACTTTAGCAAAACCTCCAATGCAAGGGCTGAAGTGTTTTGCCAAGTAAAAGCTAAATTTTAAAAATTCAGCATATGGTACAAGTTTGCTGACTTGGGTCCTGATTTCGAGGTGCCTGAGGAAAGGTAGGACTCTTCCTGCATGCTCTGGGCTGACCCACATGAATAAAGGCTTAAAAGAAGTGCAAGTATTTAATTTAATATCTGTGATCATGTTCCTTTGTACTAGAGCTCTCTCTGCCTTTGCCATGATGGAAGCAGGAGAAAGTAACTTGTCCTGTCTCTCCCACGTAGTTCATAAAGCAACATGATCTTAAACAATCCATGAAACTGGGTTTGTTTTAATGTGCTGGGAGGACATTCACATCTGCTGGTCCTGCTCTGAAGAGGAGGAAGGGGAAACAGGAGCTGGGGGACAACAGCAGGACAGAAGATTGCACAGGTCAAATCTCTGTCCCTAATTCAGACCAGAGGCTGTTTTCACACCAGATGAGAGATACAGGAACGGGCAGAGTGAGACACTGACCTGGGCAGCAGCCCTTCCTGGGGTCTTTGGGCTGGTCTGCCAGCATTATCTCATCCTTTTCAGCGTTCTCTATCAGCATGGCTGTGAAGGGGGTGACGATGTGATGGTCCAGAGACATCTGCAGGATGGATTTGGTGATGTTCCTCTTCAAAGCTGCAGTGGGGGCTGCGTTTCTGGGTGGAAACAGAAGCAGAAGTCCTGGTCAGCAGCTCTGCAGGGCGGCTGCCATGACAATTCCACCATGGAGTGGCCATGGAGCCAAGTGGTGCTGCAAGAAGGAAAGGCTGAAGGGATTAATCCTGAACTGCTCCATGGCTCTCAGGCTCCCTGAGGCAAATCTCCATCATTTCATTCCCTCAGCCCCACAGCCAGGCCTGTTTGAGCACATTGCTCCTCACCTCTCTGCCATCATCTGGTTGACAGTCAGATAGGCCCACAGCTTCCTGGTGAATTCGGGATCTGCGTATCTGTCCTTCTTCATGAATCCATCCAGCTCTTCAACATCTCTCAGGGTTTCCATGACAAGCTCTGCATTGGCCTGTGCAGGCAGAGAGAGAGAAAGGTCAGGGCGGGGAGCCAGGAGAATGGGGTGCCTTGGTTGGGGTTAAGGACACACTCTGGCTCTGCCCTGGGTCACCTCTAGATCAGAAAGTCCCAGCAGCAGCAGCCTGACTGCCATGGAGAGGGAAGATGTAGCAGGAGTGTCTTCTGTTAAAGACACTTCTGTGACACTGGATTAAAGCAATTCAAGGAGCTGTTAACAGTAGCCCAAGAGGTGCTACCACAGGTCAAAAGAAGAGGCTTTTAACAGGACTCTGTAATCCTCCCCTCAGGCTTTTTCACATCCAGTCCCACTGAGGAACATGAAAAAAATTCTACTTTCTCCCACAGACCCCTGGACTGCACTGTGTTTTGGCAGGAAAGAATATTGAAGATGTTTGGTTTTTTTCCAGCAACTGAAAAATGATAACTCCTAAGCCCTCTAAGAGTGCAGATAATTCCATTCCTCCTCAGAAAGTAAGGATCTGGATGTAATATTCCCAATCCATCCCACTCCACCTGGAAGAGCAGCCCCAAAAACATGGGGAAAGTCTCATCACACATAAAAGGGAAGTGCTAGGACTTGACACGTTGTAGATCCACCAGCTTGAACTCCCTGATGGTGGGAAGCTCAGTCATGAAAGGAGTTACCTTAGGGGATCACTCCTGCATCTCCACAAAGCATGAAGGAAAATCCATGGTTTTGTCTCCATTGAATCTTTTCAGTAAATTGATTAGAAGGAAGCTCCTCTGGCAGGCTGCAGGGTGCAGGGAGTGACTATTCCCGGCTGAACTTGAAGCTATTGTGACACACTCTTGGAAAAATCTCCCCATGAGTATCTCCACATTCCCACCCAGAACCCAAGCAGGCAAAACACTCCTCTGGCATCAACCTTCAGCAGGGGGACTGTACACAGGAGGGGATGGAGCAGCCCAAACCCCTGGAGCAGGTATCCCAGGGACACCTTCACTCACTGCAGTCGCCGTGACAACGCTTTCCAAGTGCTGCAGGTTTTCCGTGTCCACCTTCCCAGCCACTACTATCTCCGAGCCACCAAAGTAGTTGTGGAAGCTGCTCTGGGTGACGTCTGACACTGACTCCTGGGGGTAGTTGAACTGAATCTTCTTCAGGAGCGGGGTGGAGACCTGGTTGTAGAAATTCTGAGAGGGAAGGAGACAGAGAAGTGAGTTGGTTGCACATGAAGTGACCCTCTGGCACGTGCCGCTCTTTCTGAAAAGCAGGTGACAAAATCTGGAGCCCTAATGAGCAAGAGGGGCTTTCCTCATCTCAGAGAATGCAGACTGCTTCATACTTAGACCTTAGGACACTTGTAAGGGGGTGTATCTTTGCTACAAGGGGGTACAGCAAGAATATCTGGTCCAAGTGAAAGTTAAAGGATGGTGAGAAGTCCATGGGCTGTGCTGTTCCCAGACCTAAAAGTCAGGAGCACAGGTATGTGTGGCCTCAATCCCTTCTCAGGCTGGTCAGCTCTGGGCCAGGGTATAAGGCACACAGCTACTCCTCACCTAATTCTTGTACAGATGGTGAAATCAGGGAATAGTAACAATATAAGCATGTCAGAGTTTGGTCAGCAGCAATTCCTGCTCACAGATTTGGAGCCAGAGCTAGAGTTGAACTTTTTCTTACATTGGCTAAGTCTGGATTATCATTTAGCATTTATATCTAGGCTTTTTGTTAGTGGGGAAATGGCCTAAAGTAACATCCAGGCCTTAATTTTAATTCAGAAAATCTTTTTTTATAGTTAAGGCTGTTTTATAGAATATTAATCCTACACAGGGAAGTAAATGATGTGTTATAGATTAAAATTATTAAAACTGTAACTAGGACCACTCAAGCTGAAATATGATTGATATCTTGCAGGACTCTCCAGAAGAAATGATGGCTTTTGAGACCCTCTTTCTAGTGGAGTTACAGCTGTGAACAGAACAGGAGAGTTTCAGAGGCAATGAGGCAGAAACTCACCTTCATTTGGAGAGAAGTCTCTTGATTTCCAAAAATCCTCTGGGCCATGCCACGGTTGTCGGTTGCGATTCTCTGCAGGAAATCGTAATCTACATCAAACCCAATCCCGAGGCAGAAGAGAGAGAATTCATCCTTTATGCTCTGCTTCACGTTCTTCTGGATGGTCGTCAGCTTCAGCTCACCTTGGAGACACAGAAAGGGTGACATTCACCTGAGCAACAGAAAAGTCTCCATCAAGGTGGGCACATTCCTGCTCTCCCTGTGTCTCTGGTTTTCTCTGGATATTAGGGAAATCTAGACAGCAAGCTCAATGCCAAATTTCCATTGCCTACAGCAATGTTTGAGCTTCTCCTGGAGGGAGATTAACAAGGTGTTTTCACCGAAGACAATTCTTTTGACACTTTTTTTGGTATCTGATGCATTTTCTTTGTATATCCAGGGCTCTTAATAACTTCCCAGGGAGTTTATAATTCTAACATATCTAGAGTTTTCCCAGAATTAGTGATTCAAGCTCTCTGCAGATTAAGACATATCCATGAAGATTTTACTTTGTTTCTCATACTTAAGATGTTCTCAGTCGCCACTGGGACTGGGGGTTTTTTTCAGTTTTTTTTTAATGGCAGACTTTTTGGAGCTGACATCTTCAAGTCAGCAATTGCTTTGTCCTGTACCAAATCCAATCCAAATTAATTTTTTCCACTCTTTTTTTTCCTGATTTTGATGTTATGTTTGTGACTGCATAGATCTGTGTGGGCTAAGGTCACAGGAAGAGGAAATTTTTGTAGAATCATAGAATGGTTTGGGTTGGAAGGAACTTTAACGACCATCCAGTTCCAATCCTCCTGCCATGGGCAGGGACAGTTTCTGCTATATCAAGTTGCTCAAAAGCCCAATTTCTCTAAGTCTGTTTTGATTACCTGTCCTACAGGACTCGTGCCCCTCTGTAAATTGCAAGAAATTAATAAACTGCATAACAAGCTGCTCATCTTTTGAAAGCTTCTGTACAAAGCCCCATGGCACTTCTAGCACTTGGCAAAAGGACAGCACAAGGCATTGGAAGAAAGATGAAAGGAATTTTTTAAACACTTGTTGCTTTTCTCAGGCTTATCCCACCAGCCTTTCTTCTCACCCAAAGCAGGATCCTTACCTACTGTTGGGTCTCCATCAGACACCAACACAATCATGGAGACTGAGTTTGGGTCCAACATGCCTAAACTTTTGGCTTCATTCAGGATGAAAGTGGCTCGGAGAAGAGCTTCGTTGATATTTGTGCCTGTCAAAGACACAATGAAGAAAACAAGTTTTGATTCTTGTTGAATCCACATTGGTTCTAAGATTCTAGTGGAGCTAACATGGACAAGAGCTGAGATCAAGGCAGCAAAACCCCTTCCCTTTGATGTTTAGGTACACCTTTCTGCACTCTGGTTCTCTTTTTCATCTCAGGCTGTCATCTTCATGAGACCCCTCCACTCCCCCTCACTAATTCCAGTGTGACCATTTGTGGTGTTGGGAACTATTTGCTGTGGGGAAAATTACTGGGTTTGCAGGCAGGTGAGAGCATGGAAAAACTCCCTTTTCTGGCTGTCAGCCCATTTCTTGGACAAGAAGAGGTGTATGTTTGCTGAGCTTACCTAAGGTTTCATTTGTGGCACAGAAGGGGCAGAGTAAGAAATCAGTATGAGAGGAACAGAAATATGAAGGTTGAGCAGTCAGAAAATGGGTATTTTCTTTGTCAAGAAAGAAAAAAAAGCAGCAACTCCAGAGACAAGATAATAAAATGCTGCATTGAAACTGGCTTTGCTGGTTGGGAGCAGATCTCTAAGCTTATCTGTCAATTCTTTTGGGGTAACAAAGTCAGTCACTCATATCTCCAGCATGGTTTCCTATTCCCAGCACACTGATGATTTTGGACAAGTCAATAACTTTATTTTTATTCTAGTGAAAACTTCTGGAAATGAAGGTGCCACTGCACCAGAAGGCCCTGATGTTAGGGAGAGTCTTTCTACTCTATTGATGTACAAGTAACTGAACAACAAAACCAGAACTGCACTTCAGAGAGTGGCAGATTAAAATCATCATAAGCCCCTTCCAAAGACCTGTACAGCTGAAAAAGGCACCTGTCCTTGTTTATCAGGTAGGGAATGAAGGCACAAAAGGGATAAACACTTCACCCACACGGCATTTAGTAGCTCATAGAATCATTAAATTGTTAAGGTTGGAAATGTCCTCTAAGATCATCGATTCCAGCCATTGACCCCAGTCCACCACTAAACCATGTCCTTAAATTCCTGCAGCTGTTTCTTGTAGGACTTGTGCTCCAGACCCTTCCCCAGCTCTGTTGCCCTTCTCTGGACATGCTCCAGCCCCTCAATGTCTTTCTTGTTGAGAGGGGGCCCAAAACTGAACACAGGACTGGAGGTGCTGCCTCTCCAGTGCCCAGCACAGAGGGAGGGTCACTGCCCTGGTCCTGCTGGCCACACGAGTGCTGATACAAACCAGGACATCACTGGCTTTCCTGGCCACCTGGGCACACTGCTGGCTCTCAGCCCAGGGCTAGTGACTGTGATTCCCTGCTTAGGGAATATTTTGTCAGCCTCTGCATCCAGGCCTATGAGATGGACCTGATCTTTCAAGGATATTTGGGATTTCTGTGAGGCAGGAGGTAGGATAGATTACAGGCAGCTGTTCTGTGGTCTGTGTTTTATCTGCCATAGACAGAAATGCCATCCAATCCCCTAACACAATAAACTAATTTTTGCTCTCCTTTAGCCCCAAATCATGCTTTTCCTATCTTGGGAATCAGACTCTTTTTTAAGGAATACTCTGACAGTCTGAAGGCTGTCTGAGATACCCATTCCTGTAATATGCAACTTCCTTGCAATCAAAACCTCATACCCCCGTTGGGATGGATTGTCTGGATGTACTTCTTAGCATCTTCCACCTGCGATGGGGTGGCTGAGACCAGGTTATCTCTCCAGCACCGCACGTTGTGGTTGAAGTCGATCAGGGAGAAGTGGTCAGCAGCACGGAGCTCACTCAATATTGCCTTCATGGCCTCGATGGTCTGAGGGGAAATTTAAGAGAAGACAGGTTTATGCTTCCTGCTTATGAAAGCCTCTTCTTTACTTGTGACTGCAGGCAAATGGTTTCCTCTGAGGAATAAGCACATGAGCACTGAAATCCAAATTAGCATCTGCTATCCAAATCTCTTTTTTTTTTAATGTCAAACTTTTCACCAAAAAAACCACAGAAAAGTTGCAATTAGGAGCAATAAATTCACGTGGCTCAATTTGCTTAACTCCTGCTAAAACAGAGTGAAGCGAAAGGGAGACACGTTTGTGGTTCTGGAGAGAGCAACTGCTCGGATCAGCTCAGGAGACTTAGCTCTGTCTGAAGTGCTGTCATTTCAGGCTGGGTAAAATCTCTTTGAAGATGTGTGATTTAAACAAGTGACAATTAGCCTGTATCCCAGTTTTACAGCACTGACTTCCCCAAGGAAGCAACCTGCCAAGCCTTACTATTGTGCTGTGAAGGAAATTCAAATATACCTGGATGATCCCCAGTTAATATTTGTCTAGTCAGTTCTTAAAACCCTCCGGTGACACATGATATGCAATCTCCCAAACTCCTCACTCAGAACTACAGAGTTTTTCCGAATATATAACATAAATCTCTCCTGCTGCAAATCCATCTGATTCCATCTTATTCTACCCTGGCTGGGCATGAAAGTCAGTTGATGAGTTTCCCTTTCGGAACAATTGTGTGCATATTTGGAGGCTGATTATCTTTCTCAAAGTATTTTCTCTTGCAGACTAAAATATCTTATTTTTAACATTTTTTCCCGTCCATGGGTTATGTTGTCTAAACAATCCTTACTGCTCTTCAGAGGGCTGTGAACTATTTGTCCACATTTTGAAAGCAGGGATGTAGTATCCCCACTGAGACTTTCCCAGGATTCAGTAAGGAACCTTAGACAAAAAGGGGGTCAGAGCCTTTTCAAAATATTTTGTGATCTGTCAATTAAAATTTAAATTTAGAGTTAAAATCTGTCACCACCTCTTCCTTACAACACGGAAGAAGCAGTATAAATAAAGAGTAAAATCATGAAGTCTTTGATTCCAAATATTCTCCAAATTCAGTGGAGTAGAGTGTAAAGAATTAAACTGGTAATTTTACATGCCGGTGTGCCACAGAATTTCATAGTAAAACATGGGGAATGTTGGCAGGAGTTTCATTTTGCAACAGAGGTCGAACACTTACTTGTTTCATTTTCAGTCCCCACATCGAGCCACTGACATCTATAACAAATAAAATGTTTTTGGGCAGCGGATCAAGATTTTCCGGAGCAAAGAAGTGAATAAAATAGCCATTAAAAATCTGCAAAATAAAATTAAAAAATCACAGTGAAGTGAGCTGTAGAAGAGATTCCAGAAAACTCAAAACAGCAACAGAGTAGAAAATTGATATTTTCTTAATGAGCTAATTATTTTTCCTTATTGTCTTTTTCTCTTTTTTATTGGCCAATTCTAATTTTGAGCCCTGCACTTCTCTGTAGCCTTACACCATTTTTACTCAGTAAAAGCAGAGCCTGGTTCTCAGACAACTTCCATGCACTAGCATAGGGAGGAATGAAAAATGCTTTAAAAAAGACTGTTCTGCCTGTAATAATTCAACCTCACAACTCAGCCTCATGTTAACATAAAAATAGTGATGTTCTGGTTGTCTCCTTGTGATGTATTGGTACAATATCCAATGACTCCATCCTCTGATACCACATTAAATCACCAGAGTGCCACCAGGTATAAAGACATTGGCTTTTGGACATGACAGGAATCTGCTCCTACTATATGTAAGCCCATGTCTTAGTCATAAATTAAATAAATCCATTCTGCCCACTTAAAATCTCTCTGTTCTTTCAATTGGATACAGAGCTCGTCCTCACGCTTATTGCCCTGAAGGATGAAGTTTAGCACGGTTTGCTGAAGGACAGCAATTCCTGCATTCACAGATCTCTGGTCCCAGCTGGGCAGCCACACTTACTTCCAGCTCTCCCCCTGTGGTTTCTCTGTTCACATCGTACTGCACCACAAAGTTTCCATCCACGGCCGTGGACGAGCACTTGGGGCATTTTCGCTGTTGAGCCATTGTTGGCTTGAAAGAAACGTGAGCCTTGAAATGAGGAGAGATCATCAGTCAACCAGGTGTTGTGTGAGAGGGGGATGATTGAAACAGAGTCCACCTCTTCATGAAATATCTGATTTCACCAAACGCTTTCCTGCTTTCGTTATTTGTGGCAAATGGACTTTGTCACTTCAAAAGAAGAACAGCACCAAGGTTTGCCTGGATATGTTGATTCAGTAGCAGCAACTGTGACACAAATCACATGACCCATCTACAGCACCAAATATTTCAACTAGAGCTCTGCAAACCATTTCTATTAAGGAATACATTGGTTTATTCAACATTTTCCTAGTTGAAACTATCCATAATTTTATCGACATTTCTAATAGGTTTCTAACTGACTTTTTTCCCCCAAACAAACAAGATTGCAATTTGTCTGAGAATTGAGTAGTAGGAAACATTTTCAGCAGTCATGTCATTGATCATGCAGACTTAATGGCATTTTTTCTCTGTTTTAACTGGATAACTTGAAATTTCCTGAGAAGATAAGACATAATATAGACACTTAGTACCTCTGAAATAATTTACTAAACTAGGAATAGGGGTGAATTTGAATATCAGGAAACAATACTGCCTGGCATATTATTATGGAATTAAAGACAGACTTTTGCCACATTTTTGCATGCTTTCAGCAGGCACAAAAAAATGCCAGGGCTGCATAGAGTAAGTGTGAAAACTGAAGATTTCATGCTCTTTCCAGTCTTTGACCGGTTACCTTCTTCTCTCCCTTGGAGATGGTGGTGATTCCATCAAAGTGATCTCCGAGTGAATTAGGAACGTGCACGTAGCGAAGTCCCTGCGGCTCAATGATGCGGACATCCACCTGGGGGCAGGAAGGGAGGACATTCAGTGTGGAGAGCTGCCCCATCCCTGGGACTGTTCAAGGCCAGCTTGGACAGGGCTTGGAGCAACCTGGTCTAGTGAGGAGCAAATGTGTCCTGTCTGCACTCGTAAACACAGCTGAGAATCTCCTGAATCGTGACTGGCTCACGTCAGAACCGCTTGGGCAAACAAGCGTTGACATTTTTATACTCTTGTATAAGCTTGGCTGAAGGAAAACAAACAAATTTTGCTATTTATTTGGAACAGTGCTTTTCACAAAAACCCCAGCTTCATCAGGTAGTGTCCCTATGAGAGTTGATGACCTCTGACTGTCCCTCCACAACCAGAAGATGATTTGTCTTAGAATGGTTTGGGTTGGAAGGAATCTTAAAGATCATCCAGTTCCAAGCCCTCTGCCATGGGCAAGAACACTTCCCTGACCTTCAGATGAAGTGTCCTGCAGTGGGGTTTGTAGAAACCATGGCTACTTTCTCAGCAAGGATTCACCTGTGGGGTTCTTCCTACACACCCCAGCTCTGCTTTACCTCCATGTGCTTGGCCAGGCGTCCTGGCTTCACCGAGATGATGTGCTCGTAGGAGCTCAGCTTCCTTCGGATCATTTCATGGTAGTGAAGCTGGAACTGGATCCTCATTCCTGGGGGCACATTCACTTCGGTTTGGAAGTTCTCCATATCCAAGGCATTGCTCCTGAAAAGTCAGCTGTGGGGTTATTTTGAGAAAATACCAGGAGAAGGAAAAGTTTCTTTGCGCTTTGGTTTAGCCTGGTGCTTTTGCTGTGTGATTCTAACTGTGGTCTCTATCAGGGAGCTGCAGTTGTCTGATAGCACAGGGTGTATTAGCAAGCTGAAAGCAAAAACACAGTTTAAGTCCGTGACAATTAAATATCAGAGCTGCTGTTAAGTAAGCATTTTCCTTCCCAGGATTCCCCCTCATCTATCTCCTCCTGGGATGGGTCATCTCAGATCTCCTGTGAGTAAGTTCAGTACAAAACCAAAATGCCAAAGTCTTTATACCTGACTATTCCAGCAGCTTTGCCTTTGGCTTTTGCTTGAGCGTACATTTTTCTGGCTTCAGATTTTTCCCGAATATGGCTGGTAAATGTGATACCATTGATATCCCTAGGAGAGAGAAGCACAGTCAGCTTGCAAAAGAAACAACTTTACAATCGAGGACTGTTTCTTCAGTTTACATCAGTGAAATCTAAGCTGGTGGGAAATGAAATAACAAGGTTCTTATTTAACCCCAAAGTAATGAAGTCTGATTTTCACTAGAGCTCTATCTTTCCCCTACCTGCTTTTTATTTCAAGTAGCCAGCACCATTGTGCTCTGAGAAGGAGCTGGTCTCCTCCACCTCCTTCACACTTTCCCCATGCTTTGGGCAGGGAAGGCAGTTCCTGAAGTCATGGCTGGTTTGGAGCATGGATCAGGACATCTCCTGACCAGCGAGCTGGCTGCTGCCTCTCTGAATGGATATTGAACAGTTTCTGTTCAGTGAGGGCTCTAACTTGGGTCTCTCTCCTTTGATCTGGTGCCAGCTTGCAAAAGACAAGGTGGGGGCTTAATCTATTTGAGACTTTTGTCCAGTTTTGTTGATATTGACCAATGGCTCAGTAACTACTGGAGGGGAAGACCTGCACAGACAAACAGATTAATGACATGAGTCTTTTTTTTGTGAGAAAGCCTGCACTGAACCTGGAAAATAATAAGAGCTTTTTGCTTTTACAAATACTTCCTTCCCAACCCATTGAACACTTCCAGAGCATGAGGCTGATACCTGAGCACCACTTACATGGTGAAGTTGTCAATGAAAGCTCCTTTGGGGACTTGCACATCAAACATGATGGGCTGTGGCCTCTTGGCATTGTTCACCATCTTGGCTTGGATCATGGTGTTGGCCAGCCGAGATGTGATGGTGGATTGAACCTTGTAGCTGTAAAGACCTACTTTGTCATCATCCTCCACCTGCAATTGACAAAATTCCTCTATATATTTAGGTCTCCACTGGAAAAAAATACCCTAGAGGACGATATCAATAATTTTTATTATTATTATATATATGAGCAGTCTCCGTGCCTGCTTTTTGATTGCTGCTCCTTACAGTATGGCAGCTAGAGGAGACACGAGCTCGAGTTCAGGACATCTCCATATTTTACCTGGCAATTGTGGCAGGATATTCATGTGAATATAGTTCATTATAACATTTCAGCTGAAGGAGGGTATTTATTAAGCTGGAACATTTTCCTTGCTTTTCACCATGCAACCAGTCCTTGGAATGACTCTATGGGTGCAATCCAGCATGGAAAGCTACACAGTAATCCTGAACATCATATACTGAGGAGGAGAGAGCTCACATTTTCAATAGAAATCCTAAATAGAGGAGACTTGAAGCACTGGTTACTGACCTAGTGTTGTAAATGGTTAAACCATAGCAGTGGGAGAACAACATTAAACTGTTTTATTGAGACATTGTCTTTGTCTAATCACGTTTGATGCTTATTTCTTCATATTTACCATACCCTTCTCCCTCCAAGAGCAGATGTATCAACAGTATTGTGCAAACAGCGCTCTGTTTAAAGAAAATAGGTTAATACCCAACCGGCAGTAAAAACAAGGAACTGAACAAACAGAGGGATTGATTTCCAAAAAATGGTTAACTAGAAAATCACTTTGTTCAGTATTATTTACCACAGAGGAAGAAAAATACTCACCAGATCTCCAACATACCCCCAGTCAGATGTGCTTCGCTGCAAAAGAGAAATATGGAGGAGATATTTCAGCAAGGCTAAGAACACTGAGTGGCTGTTTCCAGACAGGGATCAGTGTCTAAAAATTGTTTTCTAAGATTATAAATCATAGAAACATAGAGGATCACAGAATCATTAAGGCTGGAAAAGACCTCTGAGATCAAGTCCAACCATTAATCCAGCACTGCCAGGGCCACCACTAAACCACATCTCTAAACACATCTACATGGTTTTTTGAACATTTCCAGGGATGGTGACTCCATCCCTTCCATAGGCAGCCTGTTTCCATGCTTGACAACCCTTTCAGTGAAGAATTTTTCCCTAATACCCAACCTAAACCTCCCCTGGCACAACTTGAGGCTCTTTCCTCTCATCCTGCCCCTTGTTCCCCAGAAGCAGAGCCCGACCCCCACCTGGCTGCCCCATCCTGTCAGGGAGTTGTGCAGAGCCACAGGGTCCCCCCTGAGCCTCCTTTTCTCCAGGCTGAGCCCTTTCCCGGCTCCCTCAGCTGCTCCTCATCAGACTTGTGCTCCAGACCCTTCTCCAGCTCCGTCGCCCTTCTCTGGACATGAATGAGAATTGGTTTGAGTTCTCAGATTTAGTGTGAATATTCCTTTTGTCTTATTTTGTGTGTTTCTACACGGGATGTTGGAGCACGTGATCTCCCAGCTGTGCCTCAAAGCCTATCATAAACAGGACAGCTTTCTTCCTCTGTTTTTTTCTTTTTTTTTAAGAAAACATTCTCTTCTAGAAAAACATTCATCCTGAAAGCAAATTGTGCTGGCAGAAAGTCATCCTCAGACACCCTTATTTTTAACAGAAAAGTTCTCTTTGTTTTTCTATGAAAAGTGGAAAAAACCTCACACCCCAGACTTCTTTAGCTCATTTTGTTGTCATTTATGTTACAGAATATTTTTTAATGTATTATATGCAACATGTATGAATTAAAAAACCTATATTACATTTACATGCTTGTTGCTATGGAAGTCAGTTATGTATGCATTACGTAGATGAAATTGCTCATTAATGGTCGTGGTTTTTCCCCTTGCCCTATGAATTGTTCCATTTGGAAATTTCTATGGCGAGGTGCTGACATCTTGCGGCCATTTGAATAATTCTGTTTAACTCCCCCCAAAATCCCCCTCGCATAAGGAATATTTGTATTAATTCCCTGAAAGGGAATTTGGCTCGCCTAGGTACAATTGTTTAATGCAGAGATCTACTTTAATATTATCATCACAACTAGGCCAGCTCAGCTGTCCAGGGTCAAGAGGACCCCAAAACCACAGAAATGCTCATGAAAACAGCTTTAATGCCATGGTGCACACAAGGATTGCTCTGCAGTTGTTAAGCTCACTTGCAGCTAATTAATACACTGTTCTATGGGCATCTTGTGCTGGATAAGAGATGATGGTGTCATAGCAAGATCATTTTAAAGAGATGATTTTAAGGGCCCTTAAGGCAGATGCAGAGACTGCAGGATTTCTGCCTGCCTCAGAACAAATGCAGGTTTTCATTTTCCAGCTCTGAAGGCTCTACCTGAACCACTCAGACTGAGATTTCAGGATGAGGAAGTTTATGGCTCTCTAGAGACCCTCTGCAAAGCCTGATGGACTGATCCTGGCTCAGTCCATCCTGACACCCCACAGACTTCACTGTGCAGTGACCTGGACCTTCACACCTGATAAAGAACCAGATAATGCAGAATCATTGTTGTCCCCACACACTGCCTTGGCACAGGGGACATCACCAGCTTGAATACAAATTAAGACTAAACCAACATTAACCAAAACAAATTTAATTTTGGAAAAATGAAGACCAAGACCTTAGCACAGAGGGATTTTGTTTCATTGGGGTCCTTCTCTGGTTCTTAGTTTGGGGCTCCTGACCCACTTCAGGAATGGTGGTTAAAGCTCTCAGGATGCCCAAGTTTTCTTCCTGACTGTTCTTGGAGGAGAAGGGGGAGGTGCTGATGGAGAGGGAGCTTATCACTGGTACACACAGTGATTCCCGTGGCTGTTGTTAGAGATGACACATGGAGTGGGCCAGCCTCACCCCTGGGAACTCAGAGGCTGCAGAGTGCAGCCACTCCTGGTCAGGAGGACAGAGCTGTACCTTTATCTTCAGGTACCTGAACCCCAGAACCACAGAAACACAGAATCACAGAATGGTTTGGGTTGGAAGGGATCCCAAAGGTCCTCCAGTTCCACCTCCCTTGTCATGGGCAGGGACACTTTCCCCTAGATCAGGTTGGTCCAAGCCTCATCCAACCTGGCCTTGCAGAACCTGCCCTGCAGGTCTGGGTGCTGATGTGGTTATTGAGAACAGGCACTTCTGTAGTACACGAGGGTCCTGACATTTCCAGCATGAGAATTCATGGCTGATCCTTGCTTTTAAACCACATCCAGACCTGTTGATCACTGCACAAAACCAGGGCCCTGAGCCATACCTCTAATTGCTAATTAGAATAAAGACAACATGTGCCTCAGGAACTGTTTGAAGGATCTGGTCTGACATGCTGGACTCTGTCTTCAGGTGCAGAGAGACCCATCTTCTCCTGACACCTGTGCAGGCTATGGATATTTAACCCTTCACAGTGATCTGTGTTCAAATCACTGTGCATGGATGTTGCAGCTACTTAGTAAAATAAGGACAGCAGAATCAGAGATGTTCTACTTCACTCAACAGAAATTTCTTTTCTACCGAGGCACGAAAAAAGTGCCCAACATGAGAAACTAGAAAGAAGCTGTGACCTGCAAGGGTTCTCAACCAGATTGGACAGGGCTTGGAGCAACCTGGTCTACTGGAAGGTGTCCCTGCCCATGGCAGAGGGCTGGAATTAGGTGATCTTTCAGGTCCCTTCCAATCCAAACCATTCCATGTTTCTGTGATTCTGTGATCTACCTGGAATGCCCTCCCAGTTCTTGGAGGTGCTGTTCCCTTCATAATTCCCTTGTTTTCCTGTGAGTCATTTCTTAAGCAGTTTTTAACACAATCCAAATTCACTGCAGTCTCTTCACACTCCTTTCAGGGGATCCTCACTGTGAGATGCAAGAAGAGAAATTTCAGACCTAAGACTTGGCAGAGTTTGTCTTCACAGTGCTGCAGATGGATCCTCGGCTGTTTGGTTACATTTACACCCTGGGAGCTGGGGGAGTCTCCAGCCAGCTGATTTAGGAAGAAATTCTTCAGTGTGAGGGTGGTGAGGTCCTGGCACAGGATGTCCAGAGAAGTTGAGGCTGCCCCATCTCTGGAAGTGTCCAAGGCCAGGTTGGGTGGGGCTTGGAGCAACCTGGGATAGTGGAAGGTGTGGAAGGTGTTCCTGCCCATGGCAGGGGAGTTGGAGTGAGAAGGTCTTTAAGGTCCCTTCCAACCAAAATCATTCCATGATTCTGTCATTCCACCCTATCTCTTTCCATTATCCTTCCTGTGCTGCTTCTCTTGGAAGGGAAACCAGGCAGGCAGAACAGTAAGGGCAAAGGTGTGATCTCACCTGCCTCTGGACAGCCAGAGATCAGGACCCAGATGTGGGGAATGTGCTGCAGAGCATCCCTCCTCACAGGGTGCCTCACAAGTCTAGACACATTATCTCTCTCCGAAACAGAGATAACAGCTGTGCACCACCATACAAAGGTTCACAAGGTCGCCTGCATTCCAGCCCATGGGACACTCTGCTGTGGTCACGAGGGCCATTCACATACCTGAGGCACAGCATTTTGGGAATTACTCAGGGGCAAAATAGCAGAATACCTTATCTGTACCTAGAAAAACCATCCTCTGTATTTAGAGCTAACCAAGAGGGTCTGCAAGGAGCTCTGTTGCCCTGCTGCCAGTGGGCTGGTGAGGTCTTTGCAGAAAAACATAGTGCTGAAAAAATAATTTGGGAGACAGCCTTCCTCTAGTGATGAACAGTAAATAACTGTGTGCCTGCTGCTGGCCAAGAGCTGCTGCCTCAAGATGATTTGCACAGTTCAGTTTAATCTCATTGATTATATTTTATTGTGATTCAGCTAATGTAAGAGTAGCTGAGATCTTAGTTCTGCTGGTTTGCAAAGGTTTATTTCATAGGTAAAGGATGGGAAATAATGTGTGGGAATAAAAGCAATAACTGATATAATGAAACCACTGGTAGAATTGCAAATTTCTGCACGCATATGTCTGTGCCTCTGTGTATCCAGAAATTTTGGGAATAGAGGCAGCACAATACATATGGCACTGATACAGACACATTGGAAAGAAATGATGCCCTGAAGAAGTGCAGCTAGGGGGGATTTCTGCTCAGATCATGGTTAAATTATTTGAACACTGGACTGGCAAATGTGAGCAGGCTTGATTTATACTCATGCTAAAATCTCCCATTTTCTTCCACTGTAATGCAGGCTTTAGATATCAATAAGTTCCATCCAAAGCCTTAGGATAAAGAAAAATCGGGTTTGCCTGTGTGTGATTTCAAAGATGCTGGGAAATCCAACATTACTCAAGAGGATCTGTTGTTTTCACTACATTGCACAAGCTCAAGAAAAGCAGCACCAGAGCTTGGTGGAGGACAAGGTCCACTCTGATCATAATTTCTTTCATGCAGTGTAATAAAAATTAATACATTTAAACAGCTGATTTCATGAGTATTACCATTAATTGCTACTGTGTAAAACACAGAAAAACTCCTGCAATGCTGCTCTAAATGTTTCTGCTTCCCAAGCCAACAGACTAAAACAATCTGCAACCCATCGGTGTGCTGGAAGCAAACTTTCTTCCCTGGTCTCAAATGCCACCAGCTCATCACTGAGTGGCACTCTTTGACCAGAGTTACATATGAATGAAAGGCCTGAAAGGTTTCAGCCTACATTTGCCAGTATCTGAAGTCCTTTTCCATTTTCTCATGGAAGAGCCTGACCAGTATCAATGGGATTTTCCACACCCATGAAATTAGACAAGTGTCTCCATTGTTTATCACCTCAGGAGCACAGATAGGGAACAAAGCCTTGCTGTGCTTGAGGGAGAGCAGCAGTTCTTATCCCAGCCAGAGATATGGAAGTCTCAGTGCCTATCAAGACTGGCTGGTCCCACCTGATTGCAGACTCACAACCCTGGACATGGAACAGGAGAGAGCTCCCAGGCATCCTGGGAGAGCTCCCATCACCTGGAGAGAGCTCCCAGGCATCCTGGTTCCCTCCTCTTGGAAGCATTTCTGGGTACTGTACCTGGTACCTGCCATTTCTCGCCTTGGAGCTTGAGGGAAATCCATCGATCTCCAGATCAATCAGGTTTTCCACTTCCTAGAGGAGAGAGAAGAAGAAAGAAAGAGTTGCTGCTGCCTTACTGTTGGATTTATCGCTTGATTTATTATTGATTAGCACTTTAAAAGAGAGTTCCAAAGTGGATTTACCTCCCCTGGATGCAAATGGGGAGCAGAAGCACAAACCATCCAGGACCAAAAGCCTCACACATTCAATTTCCCTCAGTGGCCAACCAGCTCTATAAACTCCTATGAAATCATGACCTTTACAATCATTTTACAGCCTTTCCTTCTGAAACAAGGAGTAATATTTAACATGAAATGACCACAAAGAGCAAGAGGCAGATGATTATCACCAGGATGGAAACTATAGCATTTCAGACACTGATCTTGCTCAAACCAGCAAGTTCAGAGAATTCCTGCTCAAATCAGTAGAAATTGTCTCTGGTTTCTGCCAATATACCTGAGAACTAAATTTTTCCCACTGACAGCATAAGAACATCAGGTCTTTTCCAAATGCAAAGCTGCACTGATTCATTTAGAAGGGTGGGTCACACCACAGCAACACTCTTAATTAAATTTTGTTATGAGTTTAACTTAGGCATTAAAGAAGTTTAAGTGCATGAGTTCCTTTCCAACTTATGTGATAGCATACACATAAAGATTTGCACAAAATTAATTTAAGTTGTTTAAACACATTGATGTTAAATTGATAAGGCATCTACAATTAGAAAGAACCCCAGGTCCAGAATATTTTTCCTGGGAATTACAAACTCAGTTTAAACATCTCATTGAGTCAAGAAAATGGCCGCAAGAATAAAGAAAAATAGGATATCCCAGCTCACTGAAGATTTTTGTTAGTCCTGTAAGGGAAAAGAAAGCCTCATTTCATCACTGCTGACTTCACACAGACATTTCAAAACTAAAATGTAGAAATGGGTGTAGACACCAAGTCTAAGTTCACATGAGCCTAGGGGTTTAAATTTAGACTCAGTTTCAGAGTCAAAGCTATGACTATACTTCTTTTCATCACTGCATTATCCCAAGAATTTATGGTCTCTTTAATAAATTTTCTCATCCCTCTGCTGAGGAATGTAAAGTCAATAGGATATTCACTTCATATTGGAATTCCTGTTAACAAAAACCCAATTCCATACAAAGCTTTGCCGAAGTTCATAGTGTTCCACACAGGAAACTCCATCCACAAAGATGTCTAAGTGCTCTGTTTCTGCTTGTTCCAGAGAAACAGGGCATAAAATATGCTGAAGATCTGAATATAGAAGGCCACTTGAATGCTTAAAGGTTAAAACCACACCAGAAAAGGCAACACTGAAGTAAAAATATGAAATCCGCCTGGAATGAAATTTGGATTTACGCTCATACTATCCCAGCTTTAATAATATTAAAAATACAACACTACAAAAGACAGATGAAGACAAATTATCAGAAAATTTTACAGTAAAAGTAGAAGAGAATTGTGAAGCAGTGACCCAATTCTGCTCCCACTGCAGCGTCCGTGTGGACTTCAGCACGGAAGGGCGACCTGGGCCCTGCCTTCAAATACTCACATCTGGGATGTCGTCGATAACCAGATCAAAGCCTCCGACTCCAGAAACGAGGAACAAAACCAGGAAACTGCTCAGATACTTCATTCTCTTCCCGCTCGTCTCCTCCTGAGAACAGGTACAGGCACAACTTCTTCCCTTCTCCGAGACAAGTTCAAGGAAACGGCCCAGGTTTGTGCAGCATTTTGAGCAAAGTTCTGAAACGCTGACTTTGTTTAGGCCGTAGGTAAATATTTGCCTTGCAACGCAAGTCTGAGCTGTGGTGCCTGAGCAAGGGTTATCCAAATAGTGTCTTCACTCGCCTCTGGCCTCGATAGCAGCTCTGGCTTGGATAGGCTCCCTCCTTGCTTTTGTAGCTTCCCGTGATATTTGACTAATTTCCTGCTAGGCACAGAGCTTGCAGTATCCAAAAACTTCAAAAGATCTCAGCAAGAACTCACTCCCAGTTTGCCTGTTTATAGTAAACGAGGTGAAGTTTGGTTCTCAGCGTGATGGAGGCAGCAACCTTGGGCTTCTCCAAGGCACCTCCCACCCAGCCATCCCACAGGGGCTGGCAGAGACCTTGGGGTTGGATCCTGACCCACACAAATACCCCTTTTCCATTCTGCTGGGAAAAAAATCATAGCTGATGACGTGATAGTTCTAATTTTCCAAAATTAGTCACATGAGAACATCTGATGATATTTTCAGATGCACGTTCTATGGCCCCTGGGTGCTTTTGAAACAAGTTTTTGGCCTCCCTGGTTCTTTGGGTGCTTAAAATGATGAGATAAAGGCAGCAAAACAAAAGGGGGAAAGAAGGGAGGAAGCAGGCTTCTGGGAAAAGTTGCTGGGGTAACCCTTCCACTCTTCCACAAAGAAAGATTATTTGGAGACATCTGAGCAGCTTCAATGGAAATTACAGAATTACTATGTGAACTCTGGGACAAAAGAGCAGACCTTTTAGATTAGATTAGATCCCATTACAGGACATTACATTTTTTGTATATTACATTGTATCATATTATATTCATACATTATATAATATTAATAATATTCTGGTATCTTCCCCTATGTTATGCTACATTTCGATGTTTTAGTAGAAGATTTCTGTGGCATAAGTCTGCTGTTATTCATCCTTTCTCCATCTTTTCCACAGATTGTTTCCCAGTCTGAGACCTGAACTTACATCCCAAGGTTCACAAGGGAATGCCGGCAGAGCCTGCCAGCTCTCTGCCAGGTAAGAGAGGTGGGGCAAGTGATGTGTTTGGAGGAGGGGAGTGTACAGGAGGAGAATAGAGAGGATGGGAGCAGAGTTTTCCAATAATCACAGAACCATTTAGGTTGGAACAGACCTTCAAGACCATCTAGTCCAACCATTAACCCAGCACTGCCAAGTCCACCACAGGGGTCCCCAAGTTCCACATCCACATGTGTTTTGAATACTTCCAGGGATGGTGATTCCAGCACTGCCGTGAGCAGCCTGCTGCAGGGCTTCACACCACTTTTGGTGAAGAAATTTCCCCTAATGTACAACCTAGATCTCCCCTGGTGCAACTTGAGGCCGTTTCTTCTCATCCTATTGCTGGTCACTCAAGAGAAAAGATCAACCCTCGCCTGGCTGCACCCTCCTGTCAGGGAGTTGTAGAGAGTGAGAACTTTGCCCCTGATCTTCCTATTCTCGAGGCTGAGCCCCTCCAGCTCTCTCATGGCTCTCCAGACCCTTTCCCAGCTCTGTTCCCTTCTCTGGACATGCTCCAGCTCCTCGATTTCCTTCTTGTAGTGAGGGGCCCAAAACTGAACTCAGAATTCAAGTTGTGGCCTCACCACTGACAAATACCGGGGGATGGTCACTGCCCTGTCCTGCTGATTCCATTATTTGTGACACAATCTGGCAGTATTTAAGTCAACTGCCTCAGAGTTAGCTTAGGAAAACCCTCGATGAGTTTTGGTTATGACAGGGAGCTATGGCTATGACAGGGAGCTATGGCTATGACAGGGCTTCTCCAGGGCTGCAAGAGCAGCAGGACAGGACAGTCAGACTTTTCTGTGTTGATGGTACCTAGTTTCACTTGAATTTTGTATATAAATTGATTTTTGTTCACATATGTGCCCCTAGTTCAGGGTGACCAGTCTGTTCTCATCAGAAACTTAAAGCTGTTCTGGAGTTATCTGTGCCCCTGGACCAGGAAGAGAATCACTGCTGCTCTGAAGAGATTAAAAAGTCCCTTTAGAACAAAGTTCATTTTAAAAATTAAGTTTGTAACCCCTTATTTCAGTCCTCACAACCACTAAATGCGGCCTAATTTTTTTTGGGGTAAAAATCTCGAGACTGGGAAATTAGAGAGACCACTAGATGGCACAAACTGCTCAAATATACTGTCAGAAAGAGCCCAAAAGCTGAAACCTCTCAAGAAGCTACAGACAATATACTGGAGAAAAAAAAAGGTCAGAGCTCTTCTATCAGTTTAGGTGATCATCCCCAGGATTTCATGATGAGGACAGGTTCTCAGTAGGATGCTTTGTGCTTTGTGTCCATTGGGCTGTTCCATGAATTGTCCTCCCATGGCTGGGATCCCTCTGGAAGGAGGTTTCCATGCACTGTCCACCCTGAACCACTTGGAGTTAGTGCTGTGCACAGCCTGTCCCTCAGAATAATTAAATTGTGCTAGTTTGGCTTGCACCCAGGGAGGAATGTCACAATTTCTGTGTCTGATCAGATATTGAATTTCATATCTGGAAATTTCCAGTGATCCAGGTGTGAACAGGGTGTACCTGCAAGACAACACACTTTTCCAGGATGGGACTGCCCTGACATTAAACCCCACCACACACCAGCCATTCTGGGAAATTAAACATATATGGATGTACAGCAGTCCCCCAGACACAGACAGACATCCCCAGCATCCCTTTGGCAGAGACTTGGGGTGACTTTCACCAGAATAACACCAGATTTGGAAGTTTGGAAATGCTCTGCTGGGCCTGGCAACAGGTACCAGCAGCCATTGGGATCCCAGAAAACACCTTTCTACTCTTCTCTGCCCTCGTGGAATCCTACCTGGAGTGCTTCATCCAGGTTTGGAGTCCTCAACACAACAAAAAAGTGGACCTGTTGGAGTCCAGAGGAAACCACAGAGGTGCTCTGAGGGCTGGAGCACCTCTGCTCTGGAGACAGGCTGGGAGAGATGGGGGTATTCAGCCTGGAGAAGAAAAGACTGTGGAGAGACCTTATTGCAGCCTTTCAGTACTTACAGGGGGCTTATGAAAAAGAGGGAGACTGACTTTTTACCTGGGCATTTAGTGACAGGACAAGGGGTAACAGATTCAAACTAAAAGAGGGGAGATTTAGATGAGATATTAGGAGGAAATTCTTTATGCAGAGGGTGGTGAGGCACTGGAACAGGTTGCCCAGAGAAGATGTTGATGTCCCATCCCTGAAAGTTTGCAAGTCCAGGTTGGACAGGGTCCTGAGCAACCTGGTGGCATCCCTGCTTATGTCAGGGGGTTGGAACAAGATAATCTTTACAGTCCCTTCCAAGCCAAACCATTCTGTGATTCTTTCAGGAACACAGGCACCTCTCAGTAGTGTCAGAACTGGGGACCAGCAGGTCCCTTCCAGATGTTTTCAGAGGAGATTGCTTGGATTAAGACCTGAAGGAAAATATGGAATGCAATTCCCTGAACTTCATGGTACTTCATTTTATCTCTGGACATTTATCCATGACCACACCTGTGGAACCCTTTGGGACTCTTGCCAATTTCTTGATCCAATTGCTGGCTTTGAATGCCACTAAACGGTGGTTTGTTACCGCTTTGGGTAGATTTAGTTGCTGGTTCAGACACTTCTGGTTGGGCATTTAACCCTCCATGAGGTAACCAAGGTGCCAGTGTTTGTGTGTTAACACAGAGAGACTCCTTGATATCCGATGATCTGTTCCAGGTGAAACGTGTGTGGAAGCTCAGCTGTTGGATCACGCCTCTCTCTCTGGTGTCTCTGCTCATGCTGGCTCCAGGCACGCCAGGAAATTTAATTTGCTGAGCCCCCATCCAAAGAGCAGCTGCTCATCTTGCTAAGTCTGCAAAAGTCAGCATGGAACATGTCTGATGTGAACACACCTGAGTAACTGCTTGTCTTGGACTCCAGCGGCATCCCCGTGTTCACACCCCAAGCCAGGAGCCTGTATTCCAAGGAGGGGGAAGAGGGGATAATGTGAACAATCAAGACCCCAGGCTCAATGTTCACTCAGCACACCCAAGTGCATCTGAACCACATCAAAACACACCTTGGTCTTACCCACGTGCTGTGTCCTTACGTGCCCTGGCTGAGGGGAGCATAAGCAGAGCTGGCTGTTCCTAATCCCTTTAGGAAGCGCAGTGCTTCTCCCAGTTCACTCCCTCATGCCTCTTGGTTATCCTGTACCTGCTGGAGGATCCTGTTCTGGCTTGAATATCCTCCTTTCACCAGGTGTGCTTGGGCTCAGCTTTTTTGCAGCGTCTTTGCAGTGTCTCACTGCTCTGATACCTGCTGGCCCTCACATCCTCTCCTGGGCAGTGGGAGAAGCAGAGTGGCCAAATGTTGCAGCTGGTGAGATTTGGATGGTATTCCTAATGCCCCCTGACTGTGCAAGGGTGATTTCAAACATCTCCCCTTCCTGCCCAGAAGCTACTGTTACTCTTAGGGTTAGAAGGCTCGTTTTGACTTGCTTTTACAGAAGTGTCTTGATTTCCTTTAGGTTTTCCAGAACAGGAAGAACATCATGCTGTATGTATTAGCTTAAAGGCCTGTTTTCAGCACATCTAAGCATACACTGCAAGACTTTTACACATCTGCATTGCCAGGTTAGTGAAACATGGACAGAGCAGGCTGAGAGAAACCTAATGCCAGCAGTAAGGGCACAGGAGGCTGCAGTCCTATTTCCCATGCTGTTCTCATGCACTTCTCTGTCTGAGCTAGGCAAGACATGCAGAAGCTGAAACAACCTGGAAACAGATGAAAAATACTTAAAACCACTTTTTTTTGATGTGTCCTTAATCCAGGTCTCAGCCTGAACCACTGCTTTGAGTCTTCACTGATTCCCAAATGGATGGTTGAGACTGCTTCCACCTCACTTTGAAATGGTGAGGAGCTGAAGAAAATCCCTCAGCTCTCTTCTGGCAGGGGTCAAATCAGTAAAGCAACCACTTGGGGTGTCTCTGGGGGCCTGGAGCATCCTGTCCCAGCCTCCCTCCAGCTTTCTGCCAGCATCTTCTCTTCTCCATCTACCTCAGCCTGTCATCATTCCCTGCAGTGCTGCCCAATTCTGCAGCTCCCATTGAGGATGTGGCCACTACAGAGGCCTCTGTACCTGCCAGTGGTGGACTGGTCCCAGTGGCAAAGGGACTGACCAAGTTTTTTATTCCTTCCCTCCTGCTGGCAATGCCAGCAGGGGCTCGTGTGTGAACGTGGTGTCACCTCAGCCTCAGTCTGAGCCATTGATTTGCTAACAAGGAGTTCCAAAGGTGCTGACCATGACCTCCCTTTGCTCCATCTCCAGAGGCCCTCTTCCCTTCTGAAAGGGGAGCACAAACATGTGTGAGATTTGGAGGACACAAAGCTTCACCAAGGCCAGAGAGACATTGAGCCACTCACTGGACTGTCACTGCCACGGATGGGAGATGAACCCCAACAGCTTCAGTCGCTGGTGGCCCAGAGCTGGAAAGGAAAAACAAAATAGAGTGTTTGAATCATGTCAGGTTTGTGCGTGCAGCACAGAGCATCTGCCAAAACGAAAAAAACAAAACAAAACAAAACAAACAACCAAAACAAACCAAAAAGAGGAAGTTTGGCTCTGCTAGGTTTGAGAAGTTACTGCTGGCATAGCAAAACAAAGTAGCAAATACGCCTGGTTTGGGGTGAGGTGAGCACTGCAGACACAAGTTCCCGAGTGCCTGGGGGTGAGACCTGCCAGGTCGGTGCCAGCTGGCTGTGCCGTGCCCCAGGAACGTCCCTGGCAGCTGCCAGCAGGAATCCAGCCTGGAGTGTCCACCTGGAGTGTCCACCTGGAGTGTCCACCTTCCCCCGGGGCTGGTCTTGCAGGAGACGCCTCTGCCTTTGGGAAATGGAGGGGAGAGCAGGAGTCACCCTGACTTTGTCCAGCTGAGAAACACAGTCGGGATGGCAGGAGGGGGGTGGAATTGCTTGTCTTGGCCACCTTCGCGGTCGGGGTGGCTGCCAAGGTGAGGGTGCGGAGGGAGCCCTGCCCTGCCCTGCCCTGCCCTGGGGGCACCTTTGCCAAAGCAGCCAGAGCTCTCCAGACGGCGAGTGAGAGAAGCTTTCCTTTCACAGAGGGTGGAACCAGAGGGTTTTACCACCCCTTAGGAAAGCCCCAATCTTGAAGCACCTCCTGGGCTTGTGCTCCCTGAGGGCGTGGGTAGGAGACACTGGGGCACCATCCTGGCCCTGCCTCAGCACCCAGCCAGGCGTAGGAACTGCCCCCTCAGCCTTGCCCCCGCTGAGAGGGGCTGTAGGTGCCGAAATGACAGATGCCAGCCCCTCGGGGACCCCCAGCATCGCCCCTGTCCTGCCGGGGACAAGAGGGGGCTGATGAAGAGCGCGGAGTCCGAGGGGTCACGGCCGCCGCTCCTGCTGGCGGACCCCCGGCTGAGGGATGCGAGCCCTGCAAGGATCCCCTGCAGCACGGGAGGCCGCCCTGCGTGGAAAAGGGGCCGGTCCCGAGCCGGGAAGGAGGAGGAGAGGGTGGGTCGCTGTGTCTCCTGTCAGGCTCCCGCAGCCCGGGCGGCAGCGCAGGCGGCAGCGGGGCTCTGCTGTCACCGCGGGGCAGGAGCCCCCCGCTCCCTCCCCTGCACCATGATCCTCTGGCTGTGCCTCTGCTGGGGCTTCTCGCCCTCGGCGGGACAGCCCGACTCGGAGCTGATGGCCCGGTACCTGGAGGAGCAGCTGCTGGCGGACTACAGCATCGCTGAGCAGGTAGGGCTGGAGGCGGTGCTGCTGCGGCAGCATCAGGTGGCCGCGGCTGGCTTGTCCCCTCCTCACCGGCGCTATTGACACGCGGGTCAGTCTGGTAAAAATGCATTTATTCCACCTGTCCCTGCAGCTCGGCTCCGTGGGAAATGCCACAACCAGCACGGGATTGTGCTGGAGGTACTGAGGCAGGAGATGACCCTGCCGGGACGGTGCTGCTGCCCCGGGAGGGTTCGGACTGATCCATCCCCGCGGCTCTGCTACCGAGGCATCTCGCAGGGACAAGGGAGTTAACGCAGTGTCCTGGCCACGCTCCAGGCTGAGTAATTCCGAGTATTTCAAGCTCGGGGGAAAGTTTTTTTCTGCCTATGGTCTTACTGTACTTGATTTTTAACTCATGCTGGATGAAACAAACCGCATGAGTTTCAGCTTCTAAAATGGTTCTTGATAATGAAAGAAAAAAAAATATATTCTGCAAGTGAGGGCTGTTATGTTGCGTTATTGTGCGGCTTAGATCTTCTAAGGAAATCTGGCTGAAAGGGCAGTGAACTTTTTGCAAGAGTTTGGGTGGTGATTTAGGAGGCTGTGATCCGTTTTTGGTGGAAGGTGTCCCTGCCCATGGCAGAGGGGTTGGAACTAGGTCATCTTTAAGGTTTCTTCCAATCCAAACCATTCTGATTCTATAAAAGCCAGAGTTTCAGGTCTGTGCTCACATCTATCAGGTCCATAACAGGCACCCTATGTGACTTTGGGTCACTTAGGGCATCAGTCAGTTATCTAAATTTGATCAGATCTGAGAGGCTCGGTGGTATCTGAGACACCCATGTGGGCCTGACAGATGCAATGCAGGAACTATGGAATACTTGTGCCTTGCTGGAGGTCAGGTGGGATAATACAGTGTGTCTAACATGTCAGTGTTTGCCTGATTTGGCATCTTCTGCCATGCAGTAGGGTGGGAAGAATAAGACTCTTCATGTGTATTGGTATCCATTACACCTAGAATAGGAAGAATCTGTCCCCAGAAGCATCCACATCTTTCCCCTATGAGGAAACAACCTTGTTGTCAATCCTGATTACTATGGATGCACATTCCTTTCGGGGGAATTCAGCCACAAACCAACACTGTTTCACAAACCCACCTGTCCAAACGGGAGAGAATATCTCCACCACTGCCAGTGGAGTGGTATCTGGAATCAGTCACCTGCTTTAGGGGGAAAATCAGCTGCAAAGCTCAAAGGACTGGCTCACTGTGCTGAAATCACCTGGCTGGCTTTGCTTGAGGCAAACGAGGCTGTTTTCACGGGAGCTGTGTTGCTGGCAGGTCAGTGGCAGCAGTAACTTCCACCAGACAAGCAGTGGTGTGTAAATAGATGTGGTGACCTGGTCCCCTGGGACAGCCAGATCTAGAAGAGGACATCTGTCTGTCCTCACTGGGTGCCTGAGCTGGATTGAGGACGGCAGGTTGTCCCCCAGATCGAGACACTGCACTATAAACAGATCCTCTGCACTGCTTAGATCCCATACACCACTCTAGGACTAACAGATGGCAATGAGTTATGGGGTCACTACTGGCAATTATCTGGCTTTAATGAGTGTGTTGGAAGGCTTTAAAGCTAAAGGTTGATGGTAATTTGGAAATTGTTCCATTGGATGATGCCAGTGAAGCTGCCTGGTTAGAACAGTCCAATGGACTGATCACAAACCCTGCAGCTGTGTTCTGCCAGTAGTCAGGAAGTCCTAGAAAACAGGATACTGCTATCTGGTGATCCTTAGCTCCTCACTGATGTCCACTGGGTATTCCCAAGACTTTAGAAGGTGGTTCTTGAAGGAGGCAAGTCACACAGAGCCTTCTTGTGCAATTAAGCCAGCAGACAAAATGGGTGTGTGGTGAGGAAAGATAAAACCAGGAACCAAGTTTTCAATTTCACTGATTAGTCTTTAAAAAACCCTGTAACCATTCCATACAGAATAACAGGTGGATGTGTTCCAAAAGGTAAATCTTTAGTAAAAAGGTACCGAGGATTATTGATCTCTCATCCCTGCCTCTTCTCCAAGTAGGACCAACTTCACAGACATTTATCTTGTTCTTGTTGTGAAGAACCTGCAGTGATGGAGACTCTGCAGCCTCTCACAGCAGGGTTCTGAGAGACTTTACTTGTCTGAGATAACAGACCCAGACAGAAAGTTTCTTCCAAAACTTAAAATGCAAAGAATTCCTCTCCTCTCCTCTCCTCTCCTCTCCTCTCCTCTCC
>VZTJ01000487.1:541444-614891 GCA_013397795.1 Orthonyx spaldingii | reverse complement strand
TTTTTCTTTTTTTTTTTTTTTTTTTTTTTTTCCCCTTTGAGCTGCCTCTCATCTTCTGAAGGCCTTAATAAAGAGTGGAGAAAACAAACAGGCGTTTGCACAGCTGTAAGTCAGAGCACCAGGCACTGATGGATTGTGCAAGAGCTCCAGGGAATGCAGCACAGGAATCACAGAACTGGGGCTCCCGCCCAGCCTGACTGAGCAACCTGTTTGGAAATGGCCTCTGCCCCCACCATTTATATTTTCTATATACAGGGAATAGCAGATCCCTTCCAGGGGTGGGAAGAGGAAGCAATTCTTTCATCCTCAGCTGTATGTGATGCCCTTATTCAGAGTCTGATTTCTCCAACAGCAGCTCCCATCCACCAGGAAGAGAGAGGGGTGTTGAATGTCTTTTTTTGTCCTTGTGTTTTGCCATTCCTCAGATTGTAAGGATATCAGAACTGGAGCTTGTTCAGTGGGCAGAGATATTTGTCAATCCCTGGAAGTGTCCAAGGCCAGGCTGGACAGGGCTTGGACCAACCTGATCTGGTGGAAGGTGTCCCTGCCCATGTCAAGGGTTGGAAATGGATGGCCTTTAAGGTCCCTTCCAACCTAAACCATTCTGGGATTCTATAACAAAGATCAGCTGAAGCCAGCAAAGAGTAGATTTAGCAAAAAACCCTAAGTGATATGTTTTTTCATATAAAATATCATTAAGCTGTGGAACTCCTTGCTACAGGATGTTGCAGATGCTAAAAGTTTACATGGATTCAAAAAGGAGCTGTGTAAAGTAACAGAAGAAAATTCCACAAATACAAATATACCACCAAAACTCCACCTTTGACTGGGGAGTTTCTTCAGACACAAATTACTGAAAACTAAGAGAATATTTCTGGGTAGTATCAGTGCAGGTTGGACTGATTTTACACTCTTCTCTAAGCATGTGCTGTTGGTCTTTGCCAGGGACAGGCTACAGGGTTAGAACTGCTTTTTTCTCACCCAACACAACCATTCTCACGTTGGTGTCATAACAAGGGCAAGTTTGTGTTCTCTGTCGCATTTGAAAGACTTTCTGAGTTCTTGTGAATCCATCAGTGCATTCAGTGTCAGAAATATCACTGCAGAGCCCCTTGTAAAATAAAAGGCAAAGGGCTTGATCCTCTTTAGCTGCTAAGCTGTCATCTACATATAAACCCACAGTTTATGATGAACTGCAGCACATGGGGGTGAATGCAGGGGGTCTGAACCCAAAGAATTTGCTGTCATTTCCAATTCTTTCTATTACTTCTGTTTTTAAATCCTCTGTGTACTTTGCTATGCCACAGCCAATTAGGGGCATGGAAGACTGAAAACATTATATCTGAAAATATTCCTACAATCCTATCAATCAAAACCCCCCATCCTCTCCACCTTCAGGATAATGTGACTGGAAAGCCATGCCTATGTATCAGGTAAGGTCTTAAGAACAGCAGGATCTGCTTCTAGTTAACAGCAGTTAAATAAGCAGTGGTCTAAGGATGAGATTTGAGCAGGGGTGTTGTAGTCGAGATCCATAGATCCATTGCACTCATCTGCCTAAAATCAGTGAGGTGAATCCCACCCTGGAAGTTCTAATCTCTTGCCATGGTACTCCATGTGAGCTGAGCAGCATCCTGGACACAGAGCACATTCCCCAGTTAAAGATATCTGTCATGATTAGGTTCATCTGAGACACCTTTTCAGTCTTTCCAAGCCTTGGAAGTGCAGGCAGGCAGGGCTTTATGCCAGGTCTGTTGGTAGATCTGTGTTTCCAGTAGATCCTCATGTGACAGCACAGACTCTTTCCCATGGGAATTTTTTCCTTCTTTTACTGAAGTTTACTAAATATAAGATAAGTTCCATGTTACTGAGAGTGGCTTTTAGAAACAGGTGGTCAGAGCTCTGCCCAATGAATCCCGGGGGTGGATTGATCTCAGCCAATCCGAATAGTCCTCTCGCGTGTATATAAATCTGTTATTAATTAAATAAATTCACTCAGCATTCTGTCAAGATTTGTGTGTCCCTTCGCTCCACTAGCGGTTCAACAGTGACATCCTCATTCTTTCACTTGCCTGGAATTCACTAGCACAGCAGCTTGGTTAGTTGGATGCTCAGTTACTTCTGATGCCATCAGCTACTGCAGAAATGTTCTTGTTTCATACTCAGACAAACGTTTGCTCCTTTTCCTAAGCCTTTTGCCAAAATTATTTTTGTTCTGAGAGAAAGCCTGGACATGCAGAGCCTGTTCTTGTCCTCACAACTCTTACGTGGCTGTGAGCTTTTTCCAATCTCAGTGGGAAGAGTCTCACTGTATTTGGCTTAGTGAGCTTGCTCTGTATTCACAATGTATTTTACCCTTTATCTTCCTTCTGTTTGTGAAGGTTTGATCTTTGATTGTGTAAGTCGATGCACAGTTTTTTTTTTCAAGGGCTGCTTACAGTTAAGTACACTGAAGTATTCCAGGAAGAAAACATTTGAGCTCCATGGAGATGTTGCTGTCAAAAAACACATTAGTCTGGAGAAATGCTCCAACTCAGGACTTGTGCATGAAAACACATTCCCAAGAAGCAGAAATTGGTTTTCAGCTTCCATGGCTACATCATGTGTCATTCACTGGTGTCTCTGCTGCTTCTCTGCTGGAAGGAGTCCAGCGTGGGCTAAAAAGCTTAAAATATTTTACTTAAGATGTCACAGTGTCAGTGTCTTTTATTAAGTCTCTTCATCCATTGGCACAGACTTCCAGGATGGATTCTCAGCAGAGGAGGACTCAGTTGACTCCACTGACAGCAGTTTTTCTGTTTACACAACTTATGGATCTGACTGGATGAACTTGAAGGTGCTGCTTCATACATGGTGATGTCAGTCCTTCAAGAAGTCTTCCATCTGCTCTTGTGCACAGTGCACAGGGCAGGGTCTGTGACACTGTTCTGGATCCCATGGGAACATATTTTAGGCTTCTCTTCCTAGGCCACAAGGGAATAATCCTGATCCTCTCACAGAGTCAGAGTAGAAGGCTTCAGTTTAGGACACAGCTGGATTTTGTCAGGGTGTTTCACAACTTAAAGGCTGGCAGAAGCAGAGCTCTCAGAGCTTTCCCAAGCACTGGAGAATGTCTGTGACCTCTGTGCATGAACAAAGGCAGCACCACGTTCCTGATTTACTGTTTTTGCAGCTCACCTGAAATGTTGAGGGCAAGCCCACCTTGCCTGTTGTTGTCAGGAGGTCTAATACTCATCGGGTAGGAGTTTGCCCATTAAATATTAAATCCCTTGAAACACTGAAGGGGTGAGTTATCCAGCTGTCTGTTTAGAGGTGACATTTTGATTCCTACAGGAAACCAGGCCTCGGATGTCTGAGTTCCACGTGAGATCCACGATCATCTCCCGGTACGCTTTCACCACCGTGTCCTGCACCATGGTGAACAGTGGCTCTGAGGCACGAGAAGCCGTGTTTGAGATGCAGATCCCAGCTGCAGCTTTCATCTCTAACTTTACCGTGTAAGTAAGTAATGCACAGACCAACTCTATGAATGACATGACACAAAATTCAAATCCTCAATGTAAGCAGCATGTAAACTATTCTATTTCAAATCTGAATATCTTTTAACAACTTCCTTCTCCTCCTCTCTCTGATTTGAATGAGAAAAATCTCTTCAAGACCTCAAAAACCTTTCCAGAGAAAGTTTCAGCAACACTGGTGCGTATATTTGTCTCGCCTGGCTGCGATGCCTAGGAATCTTCTTGTTATTCCATGTTCTCTATATTGCCAATGGAACAGAAGTCAACTCCAACCAGCAGATAGTGGCTGCTGGGGGTGTGACTGATAAACCAAATAGAGGGAAACCTCATCCTGAAATGACTAATGAATTAAACTCCTGGTTAAACATATTTGATCATGCTCAGATCTTCTCTACAGGCAGATATTGGGGCCACAGCTTCAGACCTGACAAAAGGGGGTAGGGGACCCACTCCTTAAGAAATAGATCCATTTCGAGTGAGTAGGAGAAATAACAGACTTCTGCCTTTGTACTGGGCTGGTTATTTCCAGCCAGGGAACTTCTGAGTTGGCTTCTGTCCCAGAGACTTGGGTGGACTCAGGAGAGTGACACCAGCAGCACTCTGAGACTCTTCTCACATCACAGTCTGTGAACTCACCAACAGCAAATACAGGGCTGCCACTGTACTTGGGTGCAGAGTGACCATGCTGACATCTCTGATCTCTCCAGGAGCATTGGCAACAAGACTTATTATGGAGAGGTCATGGGCAAAGAAAAGAAAAATAGCAGTGATGACAAAGAAAGGCACAAGAAACCTTCGAGCCCCACAGAGGGAAGGTAAGTGTTGTGCATTTGGCTGTGTTTTGGGAAGGGATTCGCCCTCCTGCCGTCTTTATCTTGCTGCCTTGGAAGGCACATCCATGGATTTATAGAAAGAAGCAGCTAAATCAAATATTATCTGCACTGCGTGGTGTCATTCCTGTACTCCAAGCCATGTAAAATTGTGTGTGGCCTTTTCTAACCCTGCCACATGACTTTTTAAATTCCAAGGTGCTCCAGGATGTACTGCTGGGGGAAAGAAGTCTTGTTACTTCCTGAATAACAGAAAGGAAAATTAGGGTGCTGTCATGGACAGCGTCATCCACTTCACTCAAGAGGGAAGCAACAATATACTTTATTTATATAAAGCAGTAAATCAACAAAGTTCAATGGTAAATGCAACACTAGTTCAACAAGATTTGGTGGGAAGGTACACTTGATTATAGGGAACAGGGTCAGGCAAAATTGTCAGGAGAGGTGAAGGAGCTAACGTGTGATGTGCATGGGATGTGAAGGTGTTTTTGGATTTCCCTTGCAGGGAGAATGGCTATGAGACATTCAAGGCTTCTGTCTTCATTCCTCGCAAGATGCAGGCCAGGTTCATATTGCATTACGAAGAACTTCTGCAAAGGAGGCTGGGGAAATACGAATACACCGTCAGCATCCGGCCCCAGCAGCTGGTGGGGAGGCTACGGGTGGAGGTGAACATCCTAGAGAACTCAGGAATTGTGTCCCTGGAGGTGCCTCCCCTTCGAAACAGCAAGCAGAAAGGCAGTGGGAAAGCTGAAGGTAAGGAGAGATTTTATGACCCATGGGGTTCCGTTACTTGTGGGGCGTTGATCAATCCTCGAGAAGTGGCCTGGCAGGGTTGGGTCTATTTTCTCTGGATGGCTGAGTCTGTGTGGTATCTGTGCCTGTGAGGACTTTGGAGCTTAATGAATACAGGGCTGATCCCATTCATCTGAATAGGCCTTTTTTCTGCTATTGTCTTTAAGAGCTTTGAACTGGGCCTTCAGGCCTTGGGCTCAGCACTGGAGCAGGCTCTTCCCTGGCCTCCACATCTCCTGGGAACTGTTTATTTTAACTTAATTGTTTTTCCCATCCATCCATGCCAAGGCAGATAGGAAATCCTGCACTTCAGAACATGGGAAATTCCAAGAGGAAAATCCATGTTTTGCCAAAGCACTAAGTGCTATCTGAGCATCTGCTCTTACCCCCAACCGTCCTCGCTCGCTGTTCAGATACTGTAAAGGTAATTTTTTCTGTGTAAAACAACAGCGAGGGGCACAGGATACTGTGGTTGCTACATGTTGTCAAAAAAAATACCAAAAAAGAAGGATGGAAAGAGGATGCAGAGTCTTTTGGGACTTGACCCTCAGTCACGCCAAGCGACACAGTGCCAGCAAAATCAGTGGAGCTGTTCATGTCTGCCACAGAAAAATCCTAAAGCATGTGAACTGGAGTTAAACTGATTGCTCAGTGGGATCCTACTGATTTCATCCAGATCACATGAAATCAAAGCTCTCAGTGACTTGGATTATCTTCAGGTCAAGGCTCATTAGTCTCTGTGTCACACATCCACTTGCCAAGTGATAAATGTGCTCTGCTCCTCATCATCAGAGGCAGGAAGCCTTTTTCACCTATCAGGGAGTATCACAGTGCATCGTTGGCATCTGGTTTCCTGCAAGACATCTGGCATTGATCAAGGTTAGAGACAGACTAAGCAGAGCAGACACACTGCTGGTCCAGCACAGCATGGAAATTCCTCCATGTAAATGACATACAGGGAAAACTCATGTAACTCACTATCCAAACGGCAATCTGGGAGCACCGACATTCTTGGCACCATGCTTCAGATTGCAAAGAGCTCGTATAAAACTGGGCCCAAGCTGTAGGATTCCACAATCCTCCCTAGCCAGTAAAATGCATATAGAATATGTGTCCCATTGCAGTGATAGCATAGGGTTAAAATGTTTTTAAAAGCATAGGCCTCAGAACGGTAATAGATATTGTATCTGCTCAAGGCAGTGAACAGAGTGAACCTGCACAGGGTGAACCTGCACCTGGGCACCCATCTGTAGAGTAGCTGATGTGATGATTATTTGATAAACATAATTAATCACAACAAGAATCATGAGAAAGGATTAACAATACTGTGAAACTCTGTGGGGAAGGGGGCTTAAACTCATGCTTGGGTGAAAACAGTATATACAATAGAACAATGTTAAGGTTGATGATTAACATATGATTGAATAGCAGTTATGTAAGGGAGAAGTATAAAATCAAATCTATTCCGAAACCATGTCGGGACTTTGATTTGGGTCTGAACCCCTGGTCCCCAGAGTGCTCTCAATAAAAGCACCGGCATAATCATTCCGTGGTTATGTTTTTCTACACTAACAGCAGGATGGGTAAGGCAACTGAAGCTCAGATTCCCTGTGCTTTATCTGTGTTCAGAATTCAGTTACAGACCCTTTCTGTCTGGAATCATCCCACTATATTCTAGCTGATGGTCATCTCTCAAGTTGGATCCAAATACAAACCCTCAGAGCAATTAGTTCCTCCCCTCAAAGCCTTCTTGCTCTTATGACACCGAAAGACCCAAGAATGTGGAATCTGCACATCCAGTGAGACCTCCAGGGAAGGCTGTGGGTTTTTAAGTGAAAGACAGGTGACTTGTGAATCTGACATTTAAAGAGGGGCTGCTTGGCAGACAGGCTGTAAACTGGGAGTAAACCAGGAAAAAGTGTCTGCTCTCTCTTGGATTCCCATGGCTTAAAACAATTCTGTGCTACTTGGATGGACATTGGAACATTGGAAAATGGTACTGCTTGACTGGTTTGAGTTTGAATATGTCATGAAAACACAATTCCTCGATTTCCTATGTCTAAGCAGATGTCTATAATACCTCATAGTTAATGATAAAATATGAGATTTTGATCAGTATTAATAAATGATTTGAGAGCATTGAATGAAAAACATATTGTGCCATCAAGCCTCAGCAAGCAAGGACAATCCAGTTTCTTGTGAATGATTCCTTGGGGCAGATTAGAGTGAAACAACACTGAATCATCAGTGTTGGTAAATATACATATGTAGGGTTTATTTTAGGACAACTTGGTTGCACAGGAAAACAGACAGGTTTTGGTTCTTATTGTCTCTAGTAATATGACAATACAGAACCATAAAAATATAACTTAAGAAAATGTGTAAGCCTAGGAAGATCTCACCACCTGAAAGACTTGTGACGAGACTTGGTTGTTGCAATTCCCATGTCTGTTGGTCCAAGGGGAGGTCACAGGCCAGAGCCATCAAATGGTGAGGGAAATCCTAGGGAAACCCACAGAATGCACAATCTATTGGGTGTATATTCACTCAGATTCAGGTGGGAATGCCCAGATACCTCCCCTGGGGCGGGGAGTTTGTAATGGATGGTGAAATGCTGTAGATCAAGGACACCTGAATTATGGAATGTTGTGGATTGTAGGACACTTCTGGAAGTTTTGACACCTTCTAAGAAGATACAGCTGCCTGTTAAATTAGTGCTGTTGAGTCAAATACGGCCCATTATGACTCATCAGCAGGGTGAACACCCTCAGACTCCCACTGCCTCAGCAGGGGAGTTACCACAGTTGAGTTCACTCAATAAGGACAGAGACAAAGTTCCCACCTCCCAGGGTTTGCCTCTTCCCTTATGTTGTCCAACACCAGCTGTAGCCTGAGCTGGGCTGAGCTTGTCCTCAACACCTTCCTCTGACGGTTTGAGCCACCAGCATCCCGGTGTCTCTTCCAGTCCCACTTGTGGATACACCCTTCTCTTGACTCTTGGAAAGTCCTGCATCCATCCTCTCTGAATGTGGAGCAGAGACAATGTGATGACAGGTCTTTCTAGGATATTTCCTTTGACGGGAACTTCTGTACACATGGCTCCATCTGGGAGTTGTATTTTTCCCAAAGGAAGGTATTAGGCATGTGAGTTTTGGAAAAAGATCTTTTGGCACGTGCAGGTGCAAACCCCAAAACAGGAGGCATTGAGGCCAGTGATCCTGACCTTTTCTGGTGACCTCAGAACGGAGCCACTTTCTGAATGATGTCCTGGATGCTGTCCTCATCCTATTCCTCCAATGTAGCCATGTGAGAACTAGTCATGGGCTTGGGCAGGCGACACCAGGCTGCTTGAGAATGGCTGCTTCTTTCTGAAGTCAAAGGTCTCAGAAAGCTTTTTATTTCTTATAACAGCTGTCTGGAATTTTCCACATGTTAGCAGAGGATGAATTTTGCATTTGAGCTTTAATCCTGACTCTGCCAGACTCCAAAATAATTTAGGTTTAACTGCTCCTCTTGTGAGGATGACAATTTCATATGGAAAATGCTTTTTCCTGCTCTGTTTAGTTCTTTAGCTGAATTTAGTGGAAAGTTTGTCTGAAGACTCTGCTAACTCAGTGTGAGCACAAACCAGCCCAAGCATTTGGAGTTCATCCATGCTCTGGACTCTGAAATATCTCATAGATTTTTCTCTCTCTGTCACTTGTTTAAAAAGAACAAGGCCAATAAACAGAGGAGAGTAATTGTGATCCAGATATCTAGTGCTGCCTAAAAAAGAAACCTGGGGAAGACATAGGAACTGTGTTCAAGAATATAAAAGGCTGCTGCAAGGAGGACAAAGATACTGTGCCTTCTGTGTCAATAACCGAAAGAACAAGAAGCCATGGGTTTTTAATCCACAAGGAAAAATGTAAATTAGACATTGAAAATGTCTAATAGTGAAAAAAAGTGAAGCTCTGGAAAGGATTGGCAACTGCAGGCTCTGAGTTTCCATTACTGGAGGTCTGGAGTGTTTCCTGATTTTATCATAAAACTAAGTAGGAAGGGATTTGGTCTGGGAACTTAGGATAAATTAGATAAATTACCTTCCAGACCTGATTTTTGTTATTCCAGGAAAAAAAAAAAATGTTTTTTGGACCTTTTCTATCAGACCATTTTTTGGTTTTTGTTCTCTGTCCTAGAGATGGAGATGAGTGGCTATGAAGAGGATGGGAGAGATTCCTCAGCAATGCTTGTCACTTAAAAATGGCTGTGTGAGACAACCTTGGAAACTTCCTCTCCAGAGATCCCTAAAGCTCTGTCTGTGTTAGAAAGAATGATATTTATCACCTCCAGGGAGTGTTTTGAGGAGAAATAGAGGGAAGCAGTGTGATCCACATGATCCACCTAGATTCCACATTGCTTTAAAAAATGGGTTACCTGTGATTATGCCCATTTAACAGGCGGGGAAACTGAGGCATGGAGTTGCTACCTAAATCAGCTGATTTCCAATGGTCCATAGACATGTTAAGTCTGGAACTTGTGATATGGCAGAGCACCTTGTCCTCACTCATCACTGTATTTATGGCAGAGAAACATGGAAGTGCTGCCCAAAGGCCACAGACATGGACGTGCAGGAGGGATAAGGAGGGAGCTTCTGTTTCCAGCAGGGGACTGGTTCTCACTGACCCTGGTGTGATAAACCCAGGCAGCCTAACCCACAGCAGCCTTTCCTTTCAGCAATTGAGAAGTAGCATGAAACCCTCAGATCAGAAAACATAAATGAACTTTAAAGCCATTTCTATGTATTCTGGGCATTTCCCACACACTGGCAGTTAAATGGGATTTCTGGAAGCAATAGAAGACAGATGGAAAATTCAAGAAGGCAAATACGAGCAAATCTGATGCATTATGTATTAAAAACATATTGCATCTGTTGATTCATCAGATCAAAGGGCAGCTATAGAAATAAAACCAGATCACGACAGAGGTAAAATCTTATAGAGATGTTGATTTATAACTTATCTTTGCCAAGAGAAACCTGAACTGTACACGGATTTTACAAAAAATGTCAGAGCTCTGGGTAATCATTTTATAAGCCCCCTCTAAGATCCAACATTCGTATCCTTATGTGATTTCAGTCTATTGGCTGGGACCTCCCCCTCTGTTTCCATCAGGATGGATGGATGGATTGAAGCTGGCATAGCATGAGAAGCTGTGATGCGGAGTCAGTTTTGGACTTTACTCAAACTGAGTAATTTCTGTTGTTCAGTCTCCTTGGACAAGGCTTTTGCTGAGGAGTTTTTTACACATTCCAGGTGCTGTAACTATAATTTACTTGTGTAAAAGTTTGGCCTATGACAAAACCCTTCCCTATCTCGGTAGAACAGTCTTGTGCCTTGTCTATTCAGATGCACTCACAGGAAAGCTGTGAAAATAAAGCAAAGTCATCCTGGGAGTAACACCCTGGAGTGCTACCGATTTATGAATCTTGCTGTCATTCCTTTGAGGAGCCTAGATTGTACACAGCACTTCAGAGTAAAAGTTACAGATTTGGCTAATCATTTTATAAACCCACAAGGACACTAATCCTGGCATTTCCATGGACTTTGACCTGTGGGAGGTCAGGTAGGTTAGGTAACCACTCCGTGCCTCTGTTTTCCTACTTGTTAAATGGACATAATCACATAGTTCTGGTTCTGTAATTCACTGTGGAGTCTGGATGTGAGGTTGTGTTCAATGTTGCACACAGATGTCACATTGCCTTTCCCTAATGCTGCTCAAAGCCCTTTACAGAGGTGAAGTGCCACTGTTCATTACATAAACAGAGTTACAGGAACCCCTGGAGTGGAGCTTTCCCAGACCGCCTGCACCTGGTCATGGGGATCAGCATTGTTAATTTATTGTTAATTAAAATTATCCTAAAGCAGACGTCTGTCTGGCCAGATGTATCATACCCTAATCTCTGACACTCTTGACCTGATCTCCACTTGCATAGTGTGAGCCTAGAAAATAAGCTCAGATGTAGATATTTGCATTGTGAACACCTGAAGTGGAACTGAATCTCTCCCATCCCTACTTTCCCTGTCATACCACAGATTCTCTCAGGCATTTTTGGCAAAGATTTGAGATTTCTCCTCACAGCATAATTAAGCAGCTGATTCCTACCAATTCTAATCAGCCCAGGAGAAGATGTAATAGAACTTCTGTGCCTCCAGGAGTGTTGGAATAATCACTGTGAGAGCTAAAGCTAAAGAACAACTTCAGTTGAGAATCTACTTTTGTGTTTTCAAAAGCCAGTTAGGAAAAGAGGGAAAGCCCTCAAAATCTGGAGAAGTTCAGGAGTCAAATCTGACCTGTGGTCAGTCTCATGGAAGGGTCCCTATGGAGTTCAGAGGAAAAGAACAGTTGGCAAACCAAAGGAGGGTAAGGTGGGATTTTATTTACATAGAGAGACAACAGGGAACTTCCACATCCCTCAACTTCAGAGAATGAGCACAGATAACAATACAAGGAGAGTTTCCTGCAGGATGACTCAGACCTAAATTATTGTTTTCCTCTGAGGTGCCCTCTGCCTGGCACAACCCTCTTTATTGAACCAGGAAGGGTTCTCACAGTTTGGGATGAGGTACATCTTAGGGATGCAGTTTGTGTGACTGCCCTGGCAGCGTTGGATTTTGTCTGAATTAGACTGAAATTGCAGTGACTATAATGATAACTTTTGCTGAACATAAGGGCAGCTAAGGTGACTTGTTAAAATGTAGACATTACACATAAGACACTTGTCAGATCAACGCATCAGTCACTCAGCTCAATCCCACCTCACACACCTGCAGTACATCTGAAATGCCACCTCAAGAATTCTTTATAATCAGTAAGGAAAAATTTGCAGTGTGATTCATCTAATCCTGGAAGAAATGTTCAAACTGGTCAAATGAATCATGCTTGACTGGCAGGATCTCAGGTGTGGGATCTGCATCCTGGATGTCTAGAGCTGGCTGGAACGAACAGCATGCACAGGTCTGAGGTTGTGTGTTTGGCCAAACAGAACTGAACACAGGAATTTTGTGTAAACATTTATATTCCTGATAGCTTTGTAATATGGGTTTCAGTTTAAAGTTAGAGGAGAGGGGTTAATTTCTTTTTTTATCTCTCTTTTTTTGGCACTGGAGAGCTTCAGTCTCAGGAAGTCACTGTGCTGGTTGACCTGGCTCCATGGCAATACCACCTGTGCTGTGCTTGGACATCTGTAAGGCAATGGGAAAAACCTGTGATGTTGTGGTTTTATCTCAACAGGTGATGTGTCTCCTCCTCCCTCTACTGTCATTGGGCACACCAAAACCTTAGCTAAGGTTACATTCAATCCCAGTGTTGTCGAACAAACCAGGATCGCCCGAAATGGAATTTTGGGAGACTTCATCATTAGATATGATGTCAACAGGGAGCTGAGTGTTGGGGATGTTCAGGTACTGTACACATAATTAATCTTTTCAGCTTTATTAGCTGTACCTGAGGTGGTTCAATTGTCTTGCCTGCTCCAAATTCCTAAGAAATGCTTTCCAAATGAGGGCTACTCCTCCGGCTTGTAAAAACTATTTTATGGAAAATAAAACCAGTCAATTGGCAGCCACAAGATGGACTTAAAACCCTACTTCACTGAGCTTCCTTTTTCATATCTGCTTTTCAGTTTCTCAATACACTGGCTGTACCTACCTGGATACAGGGCCAGTTCCTCAGGTGCATGTCGTGGTTCAGATCTGTGGGCACATATGTTAAATCCTTGTTGCATGTGGAAGGAAACCCCAAAGTCAGCCATGGAGGGAGATGTGGAGAGCTCCAGTTGGCTCATCCAGTCTGGATAAGCTGAATTAAGGGGGGATACCAAGGGTACCTGGGACCAGAATGAAGAGTGATACCAAGGAGCATTCACACCCTGTAGCTTTGCTGTTTCGGCGCTGGACTTCTCTGGGACCACCGTGCCCACCCTTGGTAGCTTCCTTAGCTCAGGAGCTCCAGTCCTGGGTGGGTGGTGGTAGCTGTTGGCAGGTAAAAGCAGACGGACCACTTGCCTTTTGTCAGCGTTCTTTATTTCCCTCGCAGAGTGAAAAGGAAGGAGCAAAGAACAAGCTGCAAGTTGCTAACTTGGCAAAATGGCCACGATTGTCCCTCGCCTCGACTTCTTATGCCTTCTGTCAGGGGAGGGCAAGGCGACGGACGAGCCAATGGGCAAATGATTGACCAGTGACATCTGGCCAGTCCTGGATAAACAGGGGAGGGACAGGTACAAGGCAGCACTACGTATGGTCAGCTCACCGGGATGAATTCATCCTGGTGGTCTGCCCACTGCTACAACACCCTCCAGTATGGACAGAGTCACTGAAAGCAGCCAAATATCCAACAATCCCCTAATGATGTGTGTGGAGCATTGCAGCACGATCTGCCTTTGATTCCTGACTCCTTTGCTCTATTTCCACAGATCCTCAATGGGTATTTCGTGCACTACTTCGCCCCCACAGATCTTCCTCCACTGCCAAAGAACGTGGTGTTCGTGCTGGACAGCAGCGCTTCCATGGTGGGGACAAAGCTGAAACAGGTGAGCTCCTTGTGGCTGTTATGGACTGCTCGGCTCTGAGGTGGCAAAGCTTGGTTCTGACTTTGTCTCACCACGTTTCTTCTGCAAAAATGTTTGCTGTGTCTGAGGTGGGAGGTGGCTCTGACAACAGCTCAAGGTGAGATGCGTTACCTGCAATGAGAAATGATCGTGTTAGTGGGAATGGGATGGGAACAAGAAGCGTAGAAGGATTCATCACTCTGTAAAGGTCAGTGCTGCCAAAACTGAGCAGAGGATTGTCCTGGGCAGTTCTGCTCTGAGCAGTTTGAAGAGAGGCAGATTAGGGAGAATTCCCAGAAAAATGCATTCAGCAGATTATCGTATCCAGTCTAACAGCACAGAGAAGACACTGCTGCTGAGTGACTGATGCCTTGATCTGACAAGTGTCTTATGTGTAATGTCTACATTTTAACAAGTCACCTTAGCTGCCCTTATGTTCAGCAAAAGTTATCATTATGGTCACTGCAATCTCAGTCTAATTCAGACAAAATCCAACGCTGCCAGGGCAGTCACACAAACTGCATCCCTAAGATGTACCTCATCCCAAACTGTGAGAACCCTTCCTGGTTCAATAAAGAGGGTTGTGCCTGGCAGAGGGCACCTCAGAGGAAAACAATAATTTAGGTCTGAGTCATCCTGCAGGAAACTCTCCTTGTATTGTTATCTGTGCTCATTCTCTGAAGTTGAAGGATGTGGAAGTTCCCTGTTGCCTCTCTATGTAAATAAAATCCCACCTTACCCTCCTTTGGTTTGCCAGCTGTTCTTTCTTTAAATTACTTTGGCAAAACACTTAGTGATGTATAACTCCAGAGGTTCTGCTGATAGAAAAGTCAGTTTGTCCTTTTGAGGAATCTGAATCTTTCAGAACAAATCTCAGACGTTTTTCCAGGGCACAGACCTTAACGTGAGCCACCATGCCAAGCTGCAGGGCACATCCAATATAAATGGAATATGGATTCCATGGATCCTAATTATTTTCCCCAGTGACTGGAGAAGAAGATGCATTGTTAACAAACTTTCCTAGTCCTTCGCTGAATGAGGTCTCAAATGAAGATGCCTTTGAATCTCTACAAAGTCCTGTGGACAGAGCCTGGCTCTTGTGTTTCTGTTATCCCCCTGTTGAAAAATGACCACCCTGCCTCTCAGAATAAACAGTTCTGGCACAAATGCCCCCGGTCCTGCGTGCTGGAAGCAGTCAGTGACCAAGTGCTGAACCAGGGAGATTAAGACTCCAAAGAGCTTTGGTGCTTTTTGTGAGCTGCACAAGCAGTCAGCAGATTAACCTTGCACTATGAAAGCTTTTATTCTCCTCCTGAGTGTATCAGTGTTTCTTTTCATTACATCTACCAGAAACAACACAGCCATTAACCCCTAGAGGTTTACTTCATAGCCCAGGAGGTTCCTGCTGTCAAACATGCATGAATATCAGGTGAATTATCTACAGAGCGGTTCCTCCTGAGCCTGAAGTGAGGGAAGTGTCTCTCCAGAACCTTTGTTGAGGGTGTACCCAACTTTTTGGCTGTTATCTCAGTATATTCTTTGTATGGAGAACCACTGGTATGTTATGGAGGAGTGCTGTGTGATGGAAGCACTTATCTTCCTTTGATTCCAACTGCTTTGACTCCTACTGCTCTAAAAAATACAACTTCATGGGGTTAAGATCAAAATCATAAAGCCCCCACATAGATTAATCAAGAAAAGACCAAAATCTAGGACTGGCTGAAAAATAAACCTCTCCTGGTTCTCTAGGAAAGTGTCACAGCCATGTCTGCTCAGTGTCCTTTTTACCCAATTGCTGATGTTATTAAGATGTTTATTAAATTACAGACAGATTCCCTGGTGGCAGGATACATCTGAGCAGAGAAGATGTCTCCTTTTTGTCTTTTCTCTTGGACTCTCACAGCTGTGGTGGTGTGTAGAGAGCTGGGAAACCCCATGGGACTGTCTCCTCATTTCTTTCTACTGAGTCACAGGCAAGGTCAGCTAAAAATACAGTCAGCAATTGTAAAGAGTGTTCTTGTGGGTCAGCTGCAGCGACTATGGCAAAGAACAGTTTTTGGGCTTGTATAAGCAAGGATGGGAAACAGCAGCTGTGCATCTTTTTCTGTGGTAACTGGAGGAGATTTTGTACTCTTCAGTCACCTGCCTTCACGAAGTTAATGGCCAAGTGACTCAAGTGGGGTCAGGATTTCATGCATCCTGCGGTTCCCACAATCTAATTGTGAGCCATTTCTCTTCTCCTCTCCCAATGTTTTCCTTTTCCAACACAAATTTTTATCTGTTTGTGCCATCCCTTTCTTCCTAAGGTATCTCAGTGTTCGAAGCAACAAGATGTCCAGTTGCAAAGACATTGAGTGAGACTGGTTGATCACCTTCAATCAAATCATTGGAGGTGTTCAAAACGTGTGGATGTGGTGCTTGGGGACACAGCTTAGTGGTGAACACAGTGGTGCTGGGTTAATGATTGGACTTGATGATCTTAGAGGTCTTTTGCAGCCTTAACATTCCTTCGGTTCTGTGATTAAGACCCTGGAAGTATTCCCCTCACATCACTAAGAGATGTGTTAGCTTTGAAGGGAAGGTATTTCTCCTCAGTTTTCACAGACTCTGAGCTCTGGTGATGTCCAGCAGACCCAGAGGTGTTGCAGCAGTTAAACTCCACTGAGAGCCTGAGCCTTTGCTACAGTCTCCTTTTAGCACTGGCAGGGAGATAAAGTTCAGGAATAGAAAACTCTTGAGCAGGATGAGAAAAAATTATTTATGTGCTCAAGGCTTTGCACATCATTACTGCTGTCCCACTGGCAAGGAAAATCCCCATGAACTTTGTTCCTTCATTTGCAAAGAGACAGCAAGTTCTGTGTGGAACAGTTGCTTTTAGCAGCCAGGAGAGCCTGGGGAACAGGTTATAGCTGCAGGGTTTACTGGGAAGCAAAATGATTCGCCCTTTGAGCAGTCTGCCCTGCTGATTTTGTGATACCTTTGGCCAGGTAGAAGGGGATATAGCAGTTTTACACTGGTGTAACCAGGAGAAAAAGGGGTCAGTTACTGGTTCACCACCTTGTGATTACCATGATTGTGCCCAGCTTCACTGAATATGGTGAGAAAGGACCCTTGTTATAGAACAGGCACCTTCCAAGCTGTGAATATGTCCACAAGAGGATGAATTTGCAGGTGTTTTGCAGACATATGGTAAAACAGAGTTGTTTCAACCACGGATTCATTTCACCTTACCTTTCCCACAGGCAATAAATGCCACACACTCAGTTAAGCAGTTGGCTTCACCACAAGCCTGGCAACTTGTCAATGGTGGTGTGCCAGACTGTAATTTTCTCTGAGGTTAATTGCTCTGGGAGGAACCCAGCTGAAACTGGGACCTGCTGGGGATTTGCAAGGGCTTCAGGTTTTTTGCCTGTGCCTGTCCAAGGGGCACTGTTGGTACCCTCGAGTCACCAGCACTGCTGGGTCTGAGGGCTTTGTGTGCCCAACCCCTGAACCTCTGTGCCTCAGCACAGACCCCCCTGAGGAGTTTCAGGGTAGTGAAGGAGCAGACAAGCACCTGAACGCTCAATGTTCTCCTTCCAAACTCCTCTGACTTCTGTCAGTTCTGCTGGCTGCTGCAGGCTGTGAGCCTGTTGACTGTTAGCCCAAAGAGCGGCTGCTGCCCAGGAGAACAACCTGAGATCGCCAGGGAACTTTGGAAAAAATGCTAATTCTAATTACAGCCTTTAGAGCATTTAAAGCTACTGTGACGAGGAAAGTTTTGTCAGGTTTTCCATTTCTTTCATTGGAAAGAAACAACCCCAGAGAACACAGAAGAGCTGTCTGCAGCACCGACAGCTCCATGCAGCTGCCTCCTACTCAGGAATACACCACAGAAGTGTTTTCTCAGTCCTCTCTGGAGCTGTGAATATGGAATATAAGAACTGTTACAGTAAATAAGATATCAGATCCACGGAGACTTTATTTGCTCAAAGCAAATAAAAACAAAATAGAGAAATGCAAGTACTTGTCATGCAGCAAAATAATCTGCCTAACCTTAAAACTATTAAATAATGACAGGGTCATACAGAGAAACAGGTAATCTTCAGAGCAAGATGCTCTCAGGTATCCAGGACAGGGAGCATCTGCTTCTGGTTTTCAGACTAATGGCCAATTTTGCTTCATGCTGAAGCATGGAGCAGAGACAAAATTTCCCAGGAAGATCCCAGACCACCTGTATAACGTGCAAGTCCTTTACCTGAGTTCAGATAAATAGGACACAAAGGTCAGGGCAGAGTTTGGCATGGAAATGCTGCTGAGCCTTGAACTGGAAACCCATGGAGACACTGAGAGCTCTCCCAAAGGTTTCAGTTGGACAATCACTGAGTCCATCCAAGGATGAACTGGAAACAGGTGCTGCTGATGTGCCAGACACAGCCCAGTGACCACCAGACAAGTCTGTGGTGAAATGGAAGTGGTTAAATCAAGCTGGGAAGTCAGTCCATGGATTGGGGTCATTGAGGTTTATGTGCCAGAGCTACAGACAGCACAGCTCTTGGTCTGAGACTGGGACTGAGGGCCCAGGCTGGAGCTTAAATGGTCAGGAGAGTGGGTGGAGGCTCCAGCTGGGGCTGGGCAGAGCCATTAAAGCCTCTTGGTATCCTCAAGGCTCTGGCAAATGAATAAAAGTCAGTGAAGTGAAAGATCTTTCTTTAGTAGTCCTTTCCAAGCTGGAATTAGGTTGGTTTTTTTTTTCCCAGTTGCTGGAGCAACACCTGGAAGCCAGACCTGGCTTCTGTGTGTGTTTTCATCACGGATCTGTGATGTGAATTTAGGTAGGTTATTTTCTTTGCCTGTGCTTGTCTTTTTGCAGAGTCTTGTCTCTTTAGCTGGCAAACCCCTGTCTGGACTTATGGCTGTACAAAGATCCCCCAAGTCTAAAAGACGCCAGATCTTTGCCAAGACTGAAGTTATTGGATTAGCCCTGTTTGCAGCAACACTGCCATTTCCAAGGAAATACCCCTTCACCCTAAATCAGGGTGTGTCCTGCACGTTGCTCAACTGGGACCATTTGTTTCTGGCTGTGGAGAGCAGCTGAAGCTCAGAAGTGCTCATGGAAATCCTGCTGGAGTGAGGTCTTCCATGTTATATTGTTGTCATCAAACAGTGTTCACAGGCAGCTCTGAGGTCCATATGATGTAATTTGAGGTCCCTGAGGAATGAGGGATCTGATGCTGTGTCATGAGGAGAGAGTTTTTTCTTGGATAGTTACCCCTGATGCAGTGACATAATCTCCTCCAAAACATCTGCTCTCTTCTCTGCAGAGTTTTGGGCGAAGAATTGGCCTGAGAAAATGGCTTAGGGTGGGTGTGGGCAGGGGAAGGCTTGGAGGCAGAGATGTGCAGGAGGGAGTGGGGATCCTGGAACTGGAGATGCTGAGAGGGTTTGGAAATGGTGAAAATTGGATGGGGGACAGGTGTTGGAGGTCTGTGAGGGTCCCATGACAGACTCTTAGGTGGGAAAATTGGCAAGTTTGCTTTTTTAAGGAACTAATTAGTTCTCTTTCATTGCTTAATGCGATACCTGAGCTAAAGTGCTGGGTCTTTGCTTCAACCAACAAACCATTGTCACCATCCCTCAGACATCAGAGAATTCTAGAATGGTTTGGTTTGGAAAGGACCTTAAAGATCATCCAGTTCCAACCCCCTGCCATGGGCAGGGACACCTTCCACTATCCCAGATTGCTCCAAGCCCCGTCCAGCCTGGCCTTGGACACTTCCAGGGATGGGGCAGCCACAGCTTCTCTGGGCACCCTGTGCCAGGGCCTCACCATCCTCACAGAGAAGAAATTCTTCCCAATATCCAATCTAAATTTCTCCTCTTTTAGTTTAAAGCTATCCCCTTTTGTTCTATTGCTAGGATCCTCTTGTAAAGTCCCTACCACATGCCCTATAAAAAAGAAATGAAAATGAGGAAGTTATAGGATGTCCTGAGTAGGGCCTAGAAAGCTACAAACCTGGCCGGCTTCTGGGTGCTGAGACACCACCCTGTGAGAGTGGCTACGTGATGAAGGATGGGGGGTAATCAGTATGAAGAGCACAGTGGTCTGTGTCTCAGCTCAATTCCTGCTGTGCAACACAGCAGCTGATGATTGCTGGAATTGAGGGGATGTGTTGTGGACAGCTCTTGGGCATGTCAGCTCTTCCCAGCACTGTGATGGGGCTGATCTGTGTGACAGAAAATGACAGTGCCAGTTATTGGAACGGTTTTCGTGCCCTGGGATGAACTCCATCTTCTGAGGATGGGCAGAGGGAGAGGTGTCAATCTCTGCATTGAGGGCATGGGGCATTTTTCCCTTGGTGCTGACCTTTTGCTGCTAACTCCATGGAAAATTTTTGTCATGCTGACAGGGTGGGGGTTTGACTGTCCAATGGGCATGTTATGGGATCTGATTCCACTTAAAATGAGCTAAGCACAAGAGAAGAATGTGGCCTTCAGACACTGCTGTGTCAGTCTGGCTGTGTGCCTGTGCAGCCCCGTTGTTTCCAGTGGGTTATTTCAGTATAGCACTGTGGGGCAGCCCTTAGGCTTTTCCCTTTGCCTTATTTACAGTACAGAATTGTTTACTGCTCCCACTGTAATCCATTCTGCACTGGGGAAAGGGCTTCAAGTAATGATGCTTGGTGCTGATTAGAACTTGCCTCCTTAAATCTTCCTGCTGGCATTTATTCACATCCTCAGTGCTGCAGTGGGATCGCAAAGACTGAGCATCTATTCTGCCCTATGGCTCCTGGAACTCCAGTTCCTGAGAAATCAGATCAACTTTTGATCATCAGTTTAGTTTTTCCTGTATTTATCCTCACCATGCTGCTGGGGTGAGAAGTGAGTTACCCCAACTGATCACATCCTTGAAGACAGTTTTATTGTCCACTGAGCAGAAATTCAGTGCTTAAATGTCCTGGATGGACATGGAGCTAAGTGTTTTACTCAATGTTGAGCGGAAAACCTTGTTCAGAAAAGGCAATGGGAACAAACATTTGTTCTAAACGATGGTTGTTTTTCAGACTGGGAAACTACAAAGCAACTTTTTTTTTAAGGCCATGTAGGGAATCAGCAATGTTCAAGTGACCAGCAAGGGATCTGGGGTGTTCAGGAGGGTGAGACTGGACCATGGACTGGAGACAGACCTTTATTGTCCAGAGCTCTACATTCAATTCCCTCCCATCACGGGCCTGTGTCAGTATAGAACAAAATGCTTCTTGTCCAGAATTGCGAAGGAGTTTTCCCTGGTTACGCCATTTGTGCCTGCCAGGAAGAAAGCACAAAGATACATTGACAGGGAGAGGGGCAGGAGCAGCCCCTCAACTGCAGGACGTTCCCTGTGGAGGCAAAAAGGGCCAATTGTCCTCTCTGAGAGTGGGATGAAGGAAGGTAAAGCAATCCAAGGATACACTTCTGGGTTAACCCCTGGCTTTGGTACAGAAGTCCCTGTTGCTGACATGTGACCAGCATTGTGTGGGCAGAAAGGACACTGGGACTTGGAGGAAAGCAAAACTCACGAGATGTGGCTTCAAACCTCAGCAGGAACAACGCCACCCAAAGCTTTGCTCTCTCTGTGCCTCGGCTGCTCCCTCTAACCCCCACTGCCTTCCCTTGGCTCTGGACCCAAACCAAGTCTATGGCAGCACCTTGTCTGACCATGGGAGCACCGTTTCAGGTGTGACTTTGATGCCAGCCTTCCCTGAAATCACGGTATTAATTAATCCTTCTGACAGACCATGGGGAGATTGATGAGCTATGGCTGTTGTTGTTTGGAAAACCCAGCTCTGAACCTTCTTATCAGCTCTGCATGTTTGGAAAGGGAAAGAGAAGAACCAAAGCACAGATGATATTGAAGGAGAGGAAGGAGCTCTTTTGGTTCTTCTCCCTGTACTTCCTTGCAATCTTTTGCCAAGAACATTCACTTGTACTTTTCTCCTTCTTGCTGTAGGAGATCTCATTTCTGAGCCCTTCTCTGCACTGTTGCACTCTCAGACACATTGCTGGACAGAGCTATGGGTTCCTAATTCCCTCTGAGCTTACATCTCGTGCCTTAGCTCCTTTCTTGTCAAATTTGGTTTCTCACAAGGGATCTGGAAGGACAAAGGGTGCTGAAATTTTGTCTTCTAGTTGTGGGATCTTTTAGAACACGGATGCACATGGCCCCAGGTCTGCGCTCTGCAGGCTGTTCTCGTGCACCTCTTTCAGTCCGTGGATCCTGTTTTCCAAAGGCTGTGGTTGGGAATGCTTTTCTCTCTGCCAGCAGTGCTCTCTAGCCTGGCTGGTCCCGAGCCCAGGCAATTCCTGGCCCTGGCTGAGCTGGAAGGGGCCGTGTCACTGGTGATGAAGTCCTGCTGCCCAACTGTTGCGAGGGCGGACGGATGAAACACTCAGAAGTGCTCCTAAGGCGATGGAAAGTGTGAATATGTGGGCTTGGGATATGCATTTTAATGAGGTGTTTGAATTCTCCCCTTGCTGCCTAGCAGGGCCAGCGTCTGGCAGTGCCACAGCTTCCAACAACCACGTATTGTCTCCCTGGGAGCTGCACAGCTCTTGGCGTAGCCTGGCTTCACCCTCACCCCACTCCCCAAACAAACAAGGGACTGTGAAAGAAATGTCACCAGGACTCAGATTCCTCCTAAAAGGTGCCCAGATGGTCTGACATCATCCCAGATGTCTCTGAGGCAGATCTTTGACCCAAAAACGGCTGAAGGCTCTCAGCTCTCCCATGAGAGTGTCTGTCTTCTCATGCTTTGCTCCACCAGTGAGCAAGATGAGATCTGTCAGAGCGAACTCCAAGGGCTGGGTGCAAGGGTGACAAATCCCATCCAAACTCGAGTGAAGCAGAGGGAGTTCTGCTCTTCCTGCTGTTGCTGGGGATGGTACAGCTCTGAATCACCTTGGCTGTGATGCAGGGAGGGCCCATAGAAAGCAAGAACCAGAAAAGCAGCAGCTGTGTTGCATGTCCAGGTGTCAGTGGGGAGGTGACAACAAAGACCAGAGTGGTGGCTGGGAGCTGGCTTGTCTCTGACCTTGTAGGTTTGAACAGACACTGTTTGCACATCAATCATTTAGGCAGTGTGAGCTCCTGTCTCATCACTCATGAAGCACAGACATAAATTGTGGTCACTCCCTGGCAGTCATGGTCACCTCACCTGTCCCCAGATCTGGGGTTGATCTGGGGACCCCCCAACTGGAGTTGATCTGCTCCAGGTTTGGGGGTGATATCTTGTAGCCCTGGAGGTGGCTGTTTCAGTCCCAAGGCTCCAGCTGTGTTGGCGGCTCATTCACCAGCACAACTTCTCCTCTCAAATGCAGTGGCAGTTCAGTCTCCACCTCTCAACTCCATTTCATCTGTGCTAACTTGAGGGAAATGGAGGAATCTTCTCCCATCAAGTTATCTTTTAAAAATCCTCATTAAAAACTTGACTCTGCCAAACCATTTTCAAATGGTAAAAATGAATTTTTATTCAGCTGTTCTGTATTGTTACTTCCTGCCATCCTCTCCTTTAATACTTGCTCCAAATGCATCTACCCAGGCAAGCACGTTGGGAAAAGTATTTCACCTTCCAGCAGCTGGAACAGAGGCACTGGACCCCTAAACTGGTTTTCCTCAGTGTGAGTGGGTCCAGCTGATCTCCAAAATGAATCAGTGTCATGTTCACAGGCGTGGAGGAATGACCTGGCCCTCAGCAGGGAAGAAATGGTTAAATTTCTGCCTTTTTGGCAGGAGTTTCAGTGGAATGACTCACTGGGGCCAGGTGGGAGTGGAAGTGCAAGGACCCCATCGGCAGCAGAGCAGTTTGGGAATCCCACGTCAGCCACAGCCCTCGGCTCCTTGGAGCCAGGGGAAGTTCCAGCTGTGGCCTTACAAGGCCAGAAAGAGAAACTTGCTGCTCCATCCCAACTGGAGCTGCAGCCAAACGAGCTTTGCAAAGCCTTGCCTGGGGTCTGGTGGAGACAGGAGGAGAGGGCTGGGCACCAACTGCACTTGGTCGTAGCCGAGTCCTTCAGGATTTCAAGCAGTGCACTTTTACCAAGAGATTCTCCTTATTAAAAGCTGGTTTTCCCTGCCAGCTCCTGAATCATATCCAGCACTCTGAGGGAAGTCACATCTCTCTCATAAACCTTTTGTGGGTGAGGAATGCTGGCACCAAAGCGTGTTGTTGCCACCCCATGAGGACTGCAGTCTTTAGGATATACCTGGGAGTCCCTAGGAGCTGGGAAGAGAGATGGAAGCAGGAGGAGACAGGGAATTCAGAGCACTCTGGGAGAGGTGGAGAGCCAGTTCAGCTCCTTTTGGCTCCAGCAAGAATCAGAATGCTCAGGATGGGGCAGGATTAGTTCTTGAGGTGAGTTCCACATTCTCTGCTCGAAGGCAATGCCTGGAGACAGGCACTTCCAGCCAGTGACTCAGCCCATCCTAAAACCTCTCCAAAACAGACGGGATGGATTATTCCCCGGAGGTGACTTCCCCTGCCTCGAGCAGGATTAGATGTGATGCCCAGCTTTCTGATGACTGAGTTGGGAAAGCTGAATCCCACCCTTTAATTTTCCTGTGGATGGGGTAAAAGCTGCAGGAGAATGAACCATATGGCCTCCCTCGCTCTGTTTGCTTTGGAGCAAAACCATGTACACACACACACACACACACACACACACACTTGTACATATGTTTGTGTGTATGTCACAGAAATTCAAAGGGTTTTCGTTGAAGTTGCTGAGCCAAGCACAGGATACAGATGCCAGAATTTAGGCCGTCAGTGCACATCGATTAAATTACGGCAGAAGTTTTTTTCCTGGGAAAAACTGACTCAAAGTCTGTGGAGTGACAAAAATGAGACAAAAAAGCAAAGAGGAAATGAAAGAAGGGGATAGAGAGATGATCCCAGCTCCACATTTGGCCCCTGTGTGAGGGTGTGGGGAAGTTCTGGGTTTCCTGGGAATGTCTGTTCCAGTTCCCTCCTGATTCTCTGCAATTCCAGCTTGGATGCTGTGTACACCAAGCTACTTCTGCTCTGTGTTGTTTTACCCTTTCCTTTTCTTTTGGCTGAACACAGGCAAGAATGTCGAAAGGAATTTGTGAGCACAAGGGAGGTGAGATGCAGCCTCTCTGCAAGTAGGCCAAAGCAAGATTATTTCTCCTCTTGCCTTGTTCTCAGAAACAGCAGAGCTTATTTGGGCCCAATAAATCCCTGAGAGAAAAGTTCAGTTTGACAGAATTGCAAAAAAAAAAAAAAAAAACCTGAAAAGAGGGGTTTTGTAATGGGAGAGGTCAAGCAATGTTAATTATAATCAGCTGTAATATAGATAATGAGATTTGGGGAGTTTTTCTTCAAATTATTGCCTCTAGGCACCTCTGTTTCTCTCCTTTGTGGGAGCAGAGGGGGGATGCTGTACGTAGGGAGCTGTTGTGGTCTCGTTGTTCCTTGCTTTGACACCCTGCCCAAATATCCTTCAGCAGAACTTGGCAGGGAGGCCTGCTCACACACAGCACAGAAGGTTCTCCATTTTCACTTTTCTGCTTACTTTGATCCATTTTTTGAGGAACAAATACATGGGCCAACCTTGTTATCATGGAATAAATCCAAGAGTTCTTTTCTCCACTGTGTGACTGCTGCCTGTGCACGTGTGGGATGGTTTGGCTGACTGAACTGAGGGCTGAAAACCCAAGTTTTGGGAAGCTCTCACTTTCTGACCTTGACACAATTACTAAACTAGTCTGTGCCTTGGTTTTCCTCTCTGTAAAATGGGGTTTTGAGTGAGGGTCCCTCTGAAGGGTGATGTCATGTATTATCTGAAGCATTTTTACGATACAAAGGGTGTTGTAAAAGAGATGAGAGAGCATAAAACCTTCTCTTCTGTTTCAAATTGCTGATTACTCAGCCCAACTTTGCCAGTTTCTATGCCAGTATCTGTTAGACTGGAGACAGCCTCCATGTTTGGGGCAGGAATTCACCTTTGTGAAGGTTTCTTTGGTGCACACCATGATGTGAACCTTGTGGGGTTCTCCCATTCTCTTTGAAAGAGTCTCTTCCACCAGCATTTGCTTTAATATTCTTGTCTGTGGAACGGTGGTGAGACGTGGGGGAATGTTCCAGCTAAGCAAATGGAGGGATTAGTGCTGAGATCCCTGCAGAGGAAAATGATTTGTACAGAGGACAGGAACAGGCAGGGAGGGTCTCCAGACCTGGCTCCAAAATGTTTGAAGCTATGGGAAATATTCCTCTTAATTTCAGGTGGACTGGGAGCCAAGGCACCAGCTGTATTAGATTTGTTTGCAGTTGCATCATTGCATCATCCTCTTCCATGCACAATCCAGAGGGATATTGATGACACAGCTTGATCAGTGCTTTGAGCCCTTTTCCAGACTGTCTTTACATAGAAACATCAGGCCTAGGCTTATGTGGTTTCTAGCACTGCTGATTACTTCTATATTTTTTCTGGGCAAGCTCTTCACATATTTTCCTGACAGGCATGAGAGAAACCTGTAAATGCTGGTGAGCCCAGCATATCATTTCCTGCATAGCTTTCCTTGGAATTTGGAAGGCTTAATGGTGGCCAAGAAGGGGCTGAGCTGAGAATCTGCTGATTCCTCTGCTTAGATATTGCCTCATATTCCTCCCATGTGTTTTACATCCAAATATAGGGTATGTTTGCATGGACAGAGGCTGCTTTTGGGCAACTCCTCTGAGTCTTACTCAGCTGAAGTCTGTCTCCATGTGAACACAGCTGTGTGGCTGCTAAATCCAAGCTGGTCACACTGGGGGGAGCTGGACACCTCTGCAGTCTTCCTCTTGCCTTCCCTCAGTGGGCTGGCTTTCCCAGAATCCAGGAACCTTAACCTGCTTTGCTAAGAACTCATCTTGTGACCAGCTTTCCTCACTCTGGTTGCCTGTATTTACATAGGGTGATGAACAGTTGGCATATTGATGAAAAATAATATGCCTGGGACAAAATTGACTGGCAGGTAGAATCTGCAATGAAGTCAGGACTTCTTTTTATATCTAATTAATTGAATATATTAACCTAAACATTTATTCATTGCTGAAATTATTCATTAGAGTGTATATACAGAAAACAGTATCCTAATTGTGAACAGAGAATGTGCACCCTTTGACATGTTTAGAGGTTTTTAAACTTACAACCTATTTTAACTTTATGCCACTTGCAGCTTCCTGCAAGTCTAGAGGGCATTAAACAAACTCTAAAGGTTTTTGTTATTAGTCATTATTATTCACTATCCCTTAATTCTGTGGTTCTCCCAGTTACTGGGAGTTTTATCCTAATTGTGATGTCTGATTTTTAAGCTTAGGTAGGTATAGATGTGCCTCACAGACCTTTTGGGCAAGAGTTGTTTTTCGTCTCATGTTTGCCCAGCCCCTGGCACCACAGAGATCAGGCCTTGAGTCAGGGAAGGACATCCCAATTTTCTTCATCAGCCAAACTGTCCATGTAGAAATATCTAAAAGATCAGTAAACATCTTAAAACGAAATTCTTGCGCACTAAAACACTGACAGCTGAGTCTGCTGCTCTCTCTTCTCTTCTCTTTTTAGACCAAAGAAGCTCTCTTCACAATTCTCCAGGACCTAAGGCCTGAAGACCACTTCAATATCATTGGCTTTTCCAACCGAATAAAGGTCTGGCAGCAGGACAGGCTGGTGCCAGTTACTCCAAATAACATCAGGGATGCCAAAAAGTACATCCATAACATGTCACCTACTGGAGGTATGATCAGAGATATGGACGGGATTAATCCAATTAACTACAACAGAGCAGAGAGTGTGAATGTGGTCCTGGAGCGTGCAGCAGATTGGGATTTAGGTCATGGGATAAGAGGGTCCCTTCTCCACTTCCACTCAGGGTTATGTGTTCTTTATTAACACACGTGATGGGAAGGTTTCCTCAGGTCCTGCCCAATGCAGGGGGGTTGGACTAGATGGCCTTTAAATGTTCCTTCCAACCAAAATTAGTCAGTGGTTCTATATAGTTCTTAAACCCAATTTGATTCCATTGTCTTGTTTATCTGGTGACACCCTCGGAGTGGGAAAGCTTCCAAGGTTATTTCTTGAGGACATGGATAAAAAACAGGCCCTGGCAGAGGACACACAGGGCCAGTATTGCGCAGTTTCTGAAAGGCTCTGTGAAAGCAGGCACATGATTTTGGCTGGGCTGGAAACCTCAGGGATGGAGCTCCTGCTGTGGGATGTGGGATTGCTTTCTGCAGGAGTTAATTTCTCACCTAGTACTGTCTCTCTCCTTGTCTCCACCAAGGAGCAGCCAAAATGATATTTAGGAATTTCTCAGCCCTTTTTGCCTGTGCCTTATTGCCAGAAGGGAAGAGGGCAGAGGAGAAGACCCCAGAAGAGTAGCAGAGTGCAGGCATGATTTTTAATTTGGTTCACAGGTCTCCTGTGAAGCTATGGACAGCAGCATAAAAACACCCCAACTATAGCGAGGTTTGTACTCAAACACATTCCAGCAGCTGTGCCCAGTGAGCTGCAAATGACCTCTTCAAATCCTTCCCCTTGGAAGGAGTCACAGCTGGTTGAAGGTCAGGTAGGGCCTTCCCATGGCTGCCCCTGAGCAGTGACCACTCCTAGCAGAGGAAACCCTCTGATGGAAAAACACAGCAAACAGGATGGTTGGCTGTGCTCTTTGTGTCGTGAGAGGAATTGTGTAGGAAGTGGTCAAGGGACCTGCCCAGTTAAACAATTACCAACAGTGGGACTAAACTGAGAGAACAAAGCCTTTTACTCCTGAAGTGCCAAGAGAGCTCTGCAGGAACCAGCTGAGTTTGCCCATGAACCAGCCAGAGAGCAAAAGTAAAAGGAAATTATCGACTGTGGTCCAACAGGAAGGTGCAGTGAACCTCCACCACAGGTACTTTAGTTTTGGCTGACTCTGTGTTTTCCCTGTAAAGGTGCTATTTCTTGAGCATCTTCCAGTGAACATGAACACACACAAAGAACATGGTGTTGTTACACCCCTGTGTTGCACTTAGACACCAACGAAATGGGAGAAAAATCCTGCAGCTAAGTACCTGAGCATGTGGCAAAAAGCAGTTTCAGTGCTCGGTAGCTCCATGACATGACTGAGTATAAAATTACACACCCTGCTACATGAGATGGTTTTCTTCCGGTTTAGGGGAATAAGTTCTGTCTGAAATTTTGGATCTGCCTGAAGATTGAGAGAGTGTTAGGATATCTGGGTGCAGGTTTTTTGGTTGAAAACCATTTTGCAAAAGACAGAGTCAGGATTTTTGGACTTTTCAGAAGTCTTTGCTGTTTTCCTGTTCCTTGTCTTGCTGCAGTCACAGGAGCATTGCACACTGAGTTTTTAGGTACGTGCTACATGGTCAGACCCTGTATCACATCCTGTTGATAACCTTCCTAGATCTCCCTTTCCAGACCCCCAGAAATCAGCTGCGTATGGCTCTTAACCCATTTCACCTGCTTTGTTTTCAAAGAGCTGTTTTTAACCCAGATGTGCTGATTTTGCAAAGGTCCCACAGCCAATCTCTCTGTGCTTTGACTAGAAATATATGGAGAAAGAGAATACTTGTATTCATTTTCCTGTTTTCCTTTTCTTTTTTGAACACAATGGGCTTGGATCATTTTCATGGCTATTCTAATGTACATCTGTTCCCTCGTTTACTTTGTTTTCTCCTTCCCACCCCACTTCAGGCAGTTCTATTCTTCACTAGCCAGTTGTTTTGTGCAAACACACTCCTCAGCCTAACCCAGCTCTTCCCTCTAAACTTTGTATCCCCTGGGGTCTGAAGAACAAACCCAACCACTTGTTTTCCCATTTGAAGGCTTTTTTTCCTGACTACAGATGTTGTGCCCTTCAGAAAAAATGAGCAGAACTTTTCCTAGTTCAGATATCATCTGGGAGAGTCCCATAATTAAGTTTAACCATTTGTGTTTGTACCAGCCAGACATGGTACGACTCTGTTTATCGGGCTGATTGCTGTACATTGAGACATTCAACAGCAATTTCACATGATAAACAGAAATTCATAATTCAGTTCGTAAGACCATAAACAGCTATGCCAAACTGGTGCTGGGTAACAGAGCTGAACTGAATTAAAGGGCTAGAGCAACTTCATGTAGAGAAAAGGGGCACTCTGATGTGCAGAGAAGCTGTCACCTCACTAAAGGGAGCTCAGAGAAATTATTCACACCACTCTTAGAAGGACCAATGATCTCTAACCACTTTGGTACCTTCCCAGGGACTAATATTAACGGGGCTCTCCAGACCGGGGCAAAGCTGCTGAATGATTACATTGCTCAGAACGACATCGACGCCAGGAGCGTGTCCCTGATCATCTTCCTCACGGATGGGAAGCCGACTGTCGGGGAAACACAGTCATCCAAAATCCTCAGCAACACCAAGGATGCCATCCGGGATAAATTCTGCCTCTTCACCATCGGCATTGGCAATGACGTGGACCACAAGCTGCTGGAGAGGATGGCGCTGGAGAACTGCGGCATGACGAGGCATTTCCAGGAGGATGAGGATGCAGCCAGCCACCTCAAGGGGTTTGTTCTGCTTTTTCTGTGCTCTGGGGAAGGGGTTTGGGATGGAAAATCATCTAAGGAGGCACAGCAAGGAATGGGAGCTTCCCTGAGGCTCAGTTCTGGTTGGGAGAGGCAGAGTATGATCAGATACTCTGAATGCCTACCCAGAAATTTTCTTCTTCTTAGCAGACCCCCTGAACTGTACTGGAGCTTCCCAGCCCCTCAGAACAAGATATTTGTTTCCCTAATTCAGATCATTGTTGTAGACATGTAAACCCAGAGAGCTGGGGGGCACAGGTCCTAATTCCTCACAGGTAGATGGTGGGAGGAGAGGATGCACTTCATACATCAAATCAACAACATAAACATCATGGAGGGGATCAGGAATCAAGATTCCAATTTGGAGAAAAAAATTATTTATTTATTTTTTAAAAAATTACAACTTTTTGCCCAAACTCCAAAATATTTGACTTTGCAAAACAAATAAAGATCATTCCTGGGATAACCATATAGTCACTTAATTCCCTCATTCTTTGTGATCCCAGCTCCTCATATGTTTCCTGAAATCCTCATCCTTCAGTAGGATCAGAGATTATGTTCCTCTTCTGTGATCAGGGAGCTGTAGTCCAAGGGGAGACCCTGGTAAGGAACAGCAGAAAGATACATGACCACAGCTCTGACTAAAATGTCTGGCAATGTGCCAGTATTTCCAAATAAAAATGTTTGGCTTTCACTCCCAAAATGTTAGTGTTTTAACCACAGAAACCAAAAAGAGACAGTAATTGAGTAGAGACCTCTCTCCTGGCTTATGCCTAACTCCTCTGGAGCAATAAATCCAAGCACCTTCCACCAGAGCTTTGCCTGCTGTGGCATTTGTGTGTGGACAAAGAATTCCTTCTAATCCAAGTTCTGTAGATCCGTCTGTCACCCCGCCCATGTCATTTCCTCCTCAGGACATGCATTTTGGAGAGCAAGTGGCATTCCCTGGCAAAGAGAGGATGTTCTGATTGATGGGGCTGAGGGAGCCCAGTGCTGCAAGTACTTGTTCAAACGCCTCTCTCTGATGAACAGCTCACTGTTTATCAAGCTCAATCATGGCAAACCCATTTGGCATCTGGTGCCAAATTTATACAGAAAAGCACAATCACTGCTGGAGGCCAATTCAAACCTCTGTTGGAGGGAAAATCTACATGGGTGCCAATGCAATTTTTTTTTTGTGCTCAGTGGGTTGTATTTTTATACAGCTACTTCCTTGAATTGTACTGTAAGACAGGTTGTGTCTCTCCACCATTTGTTACAATCCAGAAGTTAATTTACAGAGAGTTCTCAAGTTTAATTCAGTCATGTTTTTAAATCTATTGAGGTTTCTGCATGAAAGACACTGAGTGCTCAGACAGACTTTAAAAGAAAGTCAACCAATTCAGGCTTTGGGTTCCCTTGGAGAGAGAATAAAGCAGAAAGTGTGACTTTAGCTTCCAGACAATCTGTTTGACCAGATGTGTCAAATAAATGCAGCTTGAACTAAAAAAAGGGCTGACGCCAATTCTTTGTTTATTTACCTAATTAAACCCAAATGACTTGCCAAGAGATGAACAGTTTGGCATTTAAATGGGAAATATGGCATTCTTGGAGCAGCTGGGGAGGAACCATCAAAAGCACATTGCTGTAGGGAAAACACAGCACTGTAAACGTGGGCCTGGAGCCTTGTGAAGGTTTTCTGGGCTGTCCAGAGTGAGGTGTTCTCACAAGTGTGGTTGGCCACATTAATGAGGCATTACAGGGTTAACCTCCCCGGTGCAATGGAAGCAATGCCTTGCTCCAATAGAAAATCAGCCAAGAGGCAGTGAGTTCTCTTGTGCCAGGGTGCCTGTCTATAGTAGCTAGAATTCCTCCACTCCTTGGAAATGTCCTCATTTACGGTGGGCATGGTGAGATTCCTTCTCGATTTTCTTTCTCTGTTGGCCCTCAGAAAACTGAATTCCTGCCTGTCCTACACTGACCAACCCAATGTAGGGGTCTTCCAGAGGTTCAGAAGCTTTGGTATGGATTCTCTTCAGCTTAGGGGGACCTAGCATTTTGGCCTTACAGTTTCTGGCTCTGGAATACCATGTGTAAAACCACTAGAATCCTGTGGGTAACAGCATCTCATCTAAGTACATTTGTAAATAACTGGGGTGCTTTCTGTGAACCTTGGAAGCCAAGAATTTACTTTTAATGTAAACACTTAAGTGGTCACAAATATCTCCTTGCAGGGATCTGGAATCATAGTGGAAGGGAGGTGACTGCCCGGCCATGCTGGGATGATTCTGAACATACTTAAGAGGCTGTTCAGATGCCTAAGGAATAGTGATGACTAAAATGAGGCAGAGAATAATTTTGGTTGACAGGGACCTCTGGAGATCCTGTGATTCGACCTTCTGCTTTGAGAAGAACTAACTTCAAGTTTAGATGAGGTTTCTCAGGGCTTTGTCCACTTAGGTTTTGAAAAGCTCTAAGGGCAGAGACCTCCCTGTTTCTCTGGGCCCAGTCAGAGTGGACGTGGTAGTTAAATTTGGTTCCTGATGGCTCAAACTGCCCCTGGATGTCTTAGGAGCCATTTTAGATAACCTTGGCCATGTACAAGTGCAAGTGTGTGTTCATACACTGGGATGAGCAGTGCTAACAGTGAAAACGTGCCTTTTTTAAGGTTCTATGATGAAATAGGGACACCCCTTCTCTCCGACATCCGTGTTGATTACCCTGAAGACGATGTGGAGCAGGTCACCCAGAACTTCTTCCCCAACTACTTCAACGGCTCTGAAATTATCATAGCCGGCAAACTCATCAACCGCACCTCGGACAAACTCCACGTGGAGGTGACTGCCAGCAATTCCAAGAAGTACATCCTGCTCAAAACAGATGTGGCTATTGACCTGCCCAGCAGGAATGACATCAGAGGTGTCCCCGGCCTGGAGGATGGCAAAGGTGACAATAATTACATCGAGAGGGCCTGGAGCTACCTCACCATCAAGGAATTGCTCAACTCTCGGCTGAAGAGTGATGACAGTCAAGAAAAGGACTATTTGATGGAGAAAGCCAAGTCAATGGCCCTGGCTTACAATTTTGTTACTCCCTTCACTGTTCTGAAGATGAAAGAGGCTGGACTCCACTCAGAGCCACCTCAGGAGGAGTTTATCAGCCCTTCTACTGATGGCATTGGGGAAAAGGTGCAGAGCCTGCAGGGGCACAAGGCCCCACCAGGTATGAGAGAAGAATAACCTTGTGCTGGTAAGAAATCTTTTTGCGTGGGCAATGTCTCATGGCTGACTTTGGCACAGGGGTGATCTAGACAATGAAGTGAGGGGTAAAGCTGAGATTTTCATACCAGTTTTGCTAATTGTGAGCTGGGTAACCCTAGGCAAGCCTTTTAGGCCCCTCACTCACTCCCTTGAAGCACTTACTGCTCTGTAAAAACTGTTGAAAGATTGGTGTTCTATATGAAGCTTAAAGTGGCTGCAGGAATATATCCCATAATCTCTCTGATTAATATTTGGGGAACATTGTTATAACATGTCTCTTTCTGCTGCTCAGTAAGTAACTGTAATAGCCTTCCTTCTCCACTTCTAGGTATACGCAGAGAGCAAGATAAACAGAGAATTAAAATCTCCAAAACTTCAGGTTAGTGTCTGTTTTTCTGTCTGTAATAATGCGAAATAATAGTGGTTGATTTATGGAAACCTCAGTTGCATATCACTGTGGTATAACCATCCCAGTGACCAGCCAAAATTCTGTTTGTTAGACCTACAGAAGAGGGAGGAAAATCAAAACAAAAAACAAAACACAGAGAGGATCAGTAGTAAGAAGGAGTGTGAGCAAACATAGCAAGACAAACGATCTACAACACTTGATGCTCATGTTTGAGACTTCTGTAGGTTAGAGGAGATCAGGAAACACTTTCTCTCTGTTCTAGAAATAGTCATAAAATGTTTTATAAAGTAATAATGCTGAAACATAAAAAATGTTATTGAAGATGGAAAAAAAGAAAATTCTATAGTATTTTACAATTTTCCTGTTGGTCCTGCACCTCTACTTAACTTTTCATACATTAAACACTGAAGAGTAAGTCCAGAACAAGAATTTTTACTTGAATTTCTCTTGATAGGGTCAATTTTACCTTAGAAACTAGGATTTTTGGCTTGCCTTACTAACGGCACCTCTCTGATAGTTGATGATAGGTGAAGGATTGTTGAAAAATCAAGATCGTGGGATCAACAGCTGCTGTTGACTGCTCTAGTCTGATACTGAGGGCCAGAAGGGGTCATTTTGAAGTACACCCATGCAGCAGCCCTTGGTTAGAAAGGACATTTGTGTGTGCTGTGGGGGATCTGGCCTGCCAAGAAAGCATGGAGAAGAGGAGCTCAAAGCACCTAGATGATAATTCCCATAAATCACCGAAATTATATTCTGGGAAGAAAATATCCTGATTTCCATCTCGACTGTTTTGGGTTTTGAGTTGTCATTGAAAACCCAACCTCTCCTGTGAGAAAAACAAAACAATCTTTGCGAAAAACAAAGCAAAACTTGGCATTTCCTGGCAAACTCCATCTGACCCTCTAAAAACAACAAACCAGGAGGACTTAGAAAAAACAGGGACAAACACACTTTAAACAGCAGATTTGTTGCAATCTTGGACACTGCAACTTTGTGTGAGCCTCTCACATTTGTTATCTCTTTTTCCATGTCTTCTCAGCGGATGGGGACCCTCACTTCGTCATCGATTTTCCCTCCAGCAAGTTCTCTGTCTGCTTCAATATTGATGGAGAACCAGGGGACATTCTCCGTCTGGTCTCTGATCACAAGGAATCTGGTGAGTAGCCAAGTCAAGCAATTTCTTGTGGAGGAAAATTGAAGTGTAAGGCCAGTTCTGCAGCAGTAAGACCAAGCACCAAGGTGCTTCACAGACAAGAAATTGACAGGAAATTAGAAAAAGTTTCTTCAATGGTTCAACTTCATTCAGTTGCAAAGTCACAACTTGCAAATGAAAGGTTTGGACTCACCAAAATTGCTCTGTTATGGGAATTTACCTCTTAGAGTACTGTTTGGTTTAGGACAGAGCAAAATACCCAAACACGCTCACCAAGCACCACGGCTCTTTTAGTAAAGAGACCACCAAACTGCTAAGGAGTCATGACAGTCTTGAGAAGACCCACATGATTCAGGATCTGCTTTACCCAAGCCAGTCTGAGCCTCAGGGGCCCAAAGTGTGGTCTGATCCGATCTGGAATTCTAAGCAGGGCAGCTAATAAGCAGATTATGTCCTGAGCAGGGCAACAGTGGGAAAAAGGGGTGTTGAAAGCAGAGACAATTCACAGACTTGTTTTACAAAACTCCACAATAAAGTTGTAAGGGTTCTGTTCTGTGTGGCAGTGGTCTAGCCCCCATATTTCTGTGTTCATGTCTGCCTTAGTAAGACACAACTCCAGGCAATGTTTCCCTTCAACTTCTTGCACAGACTGTTTATGCTACTGCTTGAATGATTTTGTGGCTTAAATGCAGAAGGAGCTCGACGAAAACAGACTCTGTAGCACTAGAACCTTGAGTCTTTGAAGACAGAAATGAGTGATCCCATCAGGAATCTGATGGGATATGGAGATATTTCATCTCAGTGTTAATTCATTGGGTTTAGCTTGGGTTAGCCTCCTCCTTGTCACTGTTCAGTGAGTGTTCAGAGGCTTGTGGGAAATGAGTCACAGTCTTATGGACAATAAATCACAAAAATTATTAAAATGACTGGGAATCTTACTGTGGACATCTAGGTTTTATTTGACTCAGTGGGATCTGTACCTTAGAATACTCAAAAGTGGTTCTTTTCGTGGCGCTGTGTTAGGATTAATGGGGCTGGGGGTACCTGCCTGCAGAGAAGGCCAGTATTTCTGAGCTTGGGAAAATTTATGGGCTCTGTATGAGGTAATAATTTTGTAACAGACTGATTATACTCTTTTGAATACTGGTAAGTGAAATAATTGAGCACGAGGTGGTGAGCCTGTATGTCCTCAGTTGCAAGGCTTGTGTCATTGAGACAACAGACCTATTCCTGCTGGGCCCCTTCCAACTCAGACTGTTCTGTGATTCTGTGATCCTGGGTTCCAGCTTTCATTTACTGATTGTTTTCCTGCAAGGTGTAACTGTGAATGGGCAATTAATTGGAGCTCCTGCACCACCCAACGGCCACAAGAAGCACCGGACTTACTTTAGCACCATCACTATCCTCAGCAACAAGCCAGAGAGGTCTTACCTGGAGATCACACCCAGGAGGGTCATCCTGGATGACGGGGAAAGGCTTGTCCTGTCCTGTGGCCGGAGTGCGGTCGTGCGAAGCAGGAGCCTCGAGGTGTCCATCTCTGCATATGCCAACGTCACCGTGACCATCCGGGACTCCATCAGCTTCGTCATCCTCATCCACCACTACAAGAAGCCAGCCCCATACCAGAGGAATCACCTGGGGTTCTACATCTCCAACAGTAAAGGCCTCTCTTCTGACTCCCACGGGCTACTGGGTAGGTGACAGGTTCTCAGGTTCAGAGCTGTAAACAGACAAAAATTATCCTCCTGAGCAGAGACAGGAGGGAAGGAACAAGGCAGGTGGGGCTTAAGTTCCCAGGTGAGACTTCTACATCCTCTCTCAAACAACTCCTCTATTTCTAGTGTCCCCAGCTCCTCTCCTGTCTTTTCCTGTATGAACTACATCTCCCTATCCCAGCTGTGCCCGGTTTTCACATTTCCACTCTTTTAATGATTGTTCAATACAGTTACTATGAGAATGTATGTGCTTGATGCTCCCAGTATAGAGACAGAAACCAAATCTTCCACAAGAACTTTTTGTGGCCCCTTGCTTTCAAATGTGAAGTGGAAGAAGAACTTCCTTTTGAAGGAACTAGGCTTTAGGTAGGGTCAGCCAATGAGAAGTATCAATGGTTTTGGTCACGTACAGGTGCAGAACTCTTAAAATTTCTGCCATAGTTTCTGTGGCATTCAGACACCCCCAGGTGAAGCAGGATATGATCCCTTAGGAATGGGGTTTTGGACTCAAGCTGCTCTCATTCACAAACCTCTAAATCCACATTTAGGTTTGGCCTAGAAGGACTTGCTCCCAAGAAGGCAAGGGAAGAGAATTTGAAGCTTCAGGCCTAGAACCTTTTGCTTGCTGCTGGGCATTGTGTGGGTTATTAAGCTCTAGTAACCATGTCCCTCTGAAGGGAACTTACTACTGGCCCCAAAAAAATCTCTTTAGCTCTTTAATGTATCTTGACCTGTGCGGGAAAAAAAATAGGGTTTAATACCAACCTCCACGTTTGTGGGATTTAGAAATGAATCACAGGAACAAGATTAATCCTGCTCTTGCAGAGAAACCCTTTAGAAACTCATAAGCTGAGAATCCTGAAATGCGTCCTACCAAAGAAAAACAAACCACCAAACCACAAGTCATAAACGGGCACAAATGAGCCAGTCACAGACTCTGATTTTATCTTGCCTTGCAGGTCAGTTCTTGAGCCATGAAGTTAAGCTTCTCCAGGAATCTCTAAACACAAGTCATCAGCAGGTTGCGCAGAACCAAACTGAGGCGTTGAAGGTGAACCCCACGAACACCCTGAAGGTGAAGGGACGGCTCGTTCCTGTCGTGTGGAAGCAGAGGAGGATCTACAACGGCCAGCAGGAAGTCGACTGCTGGTTTGCCAAAAACAACGCGGACAAACTGATCGATGGGAGCTACAAGGACTATTTGGCTTCTCATCCTTTCGACACAGGGACCAGCTTTGGGACAATTAACAGCCTTTAAGACCGGTCACAACCATGCATTGTGGCAGCACGTGTGACAGCAGGTCCCTTCTGAAGCCTCTACCCGGCAACTTAAGAATATTTCCTTACTTTTTGGTGCCAAAGAAACCAAGGATTTTGCCCTTGGAAATCAGCTGTCTCGCTTTCATGCTAGATGAACATTGTTTATCAAATTCCTGAAGAAAAAGAAGGTTTGGGGGGAAGGGACATGGTTAAAGGCATGATTGGTGCTCTCTCAGTGGAAAGGGAGGGAGAAATAAGCCAGTGAACAGTGCAGAGGCTGCTGGCCTTAAAACAAACCGATGCAGGGATGTGTGCAATACCCCCTGGGGCTGGTGAGTCACCCCACGAGAGGCAGATCATGCAGCACAGTGCTTGTTGAGGTGATGTGCTTTGCAAAGAAGTGACTTGGAGCACCTGCTTCAACCTTGGTCCATGGGGAAAGGAGAGAAAGACAGAAAGATAGAGGAGAGGTGGGTGGGTATTCATCTGCAATGACCCATTAGCAGCAAACAAAATCCAAGCCTTAAATCAACAGGCCACAGGAGGGTATTATTTTCCTGGTTAGTGGGATGAGGTCTGAATTTGCCACTAGGCATGATGTTCCCTGAACCACTACAGACTCTTAAAACTGTGGTGAAAACCTTCATGTGGTTTATTGCTGTCTTGGTGCACAGGCTCCCATTCCATGGATCAGTTAACATAATTTAAATATCATTGCAAGGTTAGTGATTTTTTGAGTCTTGACTCTCTCAGAGAGAAACAAAGTTCCACCATGAGCTTCTAACAGTCCTGCCACATCCTTAAGCATCACATCCTTTCTGCTCAGCAAAGATTAAAATTTCCTAAGGGATGATGAACCAGAACCCACGACAGCTTGTGAGCCTACAAAGCAGCCTCTTGAATTTCGACTAGATGTTGCTGGCTGTTTTTGTAATCAGGGAGGAAGTCTTTATTTATTCCAAATTGTCAAAAAATTTTCATCCCAATTTCCCCTGGCTTCTTCTCCTTCCTTACACTGCAGGAATTTGTGCGCAGCAGGAATTTGGCAGCAGGAGGTTACAGAAGGGTCTGCCAGCCACCCCCACTGCAGGTGGTGCTCCAAACCCAAAGCTGCAAGGCTGTGGTGTATTTTAAAGTGAGGCATCACTGAGCAATGCTATAGATCAGCCACAGGGGAGTTTTAGCAGAGAACGTGTCCAAAGAGGACTCACAGACATGGCAAGGCCAAACTGAGCTCATGCATACTCTGCCTTTCCAGAACTGAAAAGGAGGGAGGCTGGGTGTGGAAGCATCTCCAGGAATTAAATGACATCCATGTGTTAGGAGTAAACAGTTGCCAGAGACCTACAGAAATAGGTTCGATCTTGACAGACTTTTTGCATATTTAACAATTAAATCTTATTGTTGCTGCAGGAGCTCCAGCTGCTGGGGGTGGGGTGGTGATTTTCCAGTTGCTTGATCAGCTTGTTAGTGCTGCAAGCACCGTGGCAGCAGAGCAGGTGGCAAGGATGGTTTCTCATTCACACCATGTGCTGCCTGGAAGAGGGAACCAGCCAAAAGCAACCAGCAAGATTTAACTGCACTCTGGAAGATCCTTACAGAGAGCTCAGTTAGTTCAAAACTCATGTCGAGGCCTGTACTTTGGAACAGAACATGAAGAAACTACTGCTTTGGGCCCTGCTACCTTGAGAAACAGCTCTGCTGCGAGGGAGAACTGAAGGCAAGACCTTCAGCACAGTCCTGAGTGGGGAATAATAACAGAGGCTTAATGCTCTGCAGTTCGCTCGTGGGCCAGAAAGAGGTGAGGAAGAACAGGCGTGAAGGTGACTTCTCTGCCCAAGAAGACAGCAAGTAGGAAGATCACCCACAGCCCACATCCCAACAACCTCCCACTTCACCAGCACAGAGAGAACAGGCAAGTGGCAGTGGATTTCTAGACACTCCAGGGTTTGGCAGGTGTCTCCATACTGTCCTTACTGAAATCTTCCCTCTCCTCCCACATTTTGCTGTCCACGTGTCTTGCTAAGGGGGGTGATTGCCTTAGGCTCTCCCCTCATCTCCTCTGTATATAGATATGTATATAAGATATATAAACACACACCTACTGCTAATAATTCAGGTGCATCATTGCTCCTCCTTCTCCTCCTCCAGCCAAGGAAACACATTTCTTTCAGGGCCTGAAGACAACAAGGATCAAGTCCAACTTCTCAGCAATATGAAGCACCTGGAGCAATATACTCAAGGTCTCCTTAAGGCTCCAGTTATCCGTTTCACAATAAATATTTTACAGTGAACACTGCAGTGAAGCTTTCATTTGGCAAAGATAAAACGAGCTTTGAAGCTAAGGTTGTGTGTGTTTTATGCTGCTGGACAGGCTCATGTTACCAGATGACTGAAAGAACCACTCATGAGTTAATAAGTTGGGAACCAAAGTAATTTCAGTGGAAAATTAAAGGTCACTGATGTTCTTTAGTCTCTATGCACTTGGTAGGAGGCAAGAACAAACCCTAGGATTCTACTCCCACATTAAAATGAGAGTTTAACCACAGACTTTAAGTGCAGTAGAATAGGACATGGGAAAACAGTTTGTGCTTCTGCTGCCCCAAGAGCAAAGGCAGGTCATGGACTGTAAATATCATCTTTTTTCAGCTCTGAAGTGGGCATCACATCATTTCCCTCTCTCACGAGAGGGAATATGTTCAGTCTTGGTCCTCACAGCCCTTCATGCTATCCCAGAGAGCTCCCAGCCCTCTACTGCAACAACTGCATAGAGATGGATTTGTTCTCACCTCCAAGATCATCACAGAGCACTTGGATTCACAGGGATAATGCTAAAGATTGCACACTGCTCAGACAGCTCAGGAATGAGGCTGAGCAATCACTGTGGAGTGCAATGGAAACAATTGCACAGCACCATTTCAGAGATGGGAAGGGAACAGGGCTGCTGACACAGCACTGGCTACACAAGGATTGAGAGGGCCAACCTTCCCCCACATCCTACTTGTCCTGCTATTGCCTATTGTGAACCTTCTCAGCCACCCTCACCTAAGGGCTACGATGAAGGTCACGTCACTCACAGTCCATTTCAGGACAAGGATGTAGCTGTGGCCAAATTTGCACTCTTCACCCACTGCAGGATTGCACTGTGCAGCCCTACAGCAAGAGCAAAACCCCAAACACCAGTACACCTCAAAACAGGGAGCAAGTTTCTAATAGGGAAGCTGTTTTAATCTATTTCCAGTCAAAACCTCACACAGCACAGGACTTACTGCAGCCCCTACCAGTGCACAGCTCCCCAGACAAGCAGAAGCTGCATTGTGAAACCAACTGCATGAGCAATATAAATAATCTATTCAGAGAGCTGTGTGCCATGTGTTCCAAAAGCCTTTTGATGTGCCAGCAGAAGTAGGATTTTGACCCTTCATTAAGGAAGAAAAACAAAAAAGGACTTAATTTCCAGAAAAACAGTTTAAAGCTGCACAGCTGCAAGTGTAGCCAAGCGTGTCTTGTTCACTGAGGGGCATCTGAGACTTTGATTTGCATCTAAGGCTTCAAATCACTTTGAAGTCAGGAAAAAAAACAATAAACCAAACCCCCAGAAACCCCCTACCAAATATCTTCACATGCTCCAAGCTCAACCTTTACATCTAAATCCATCCAAGTTAGAAAATCCAAATCCTTTATTTTCTACTCTTTAATAAGGGTTGTTTTTGTGGGAAAAATACGAGGGAAAAAGGAAAAATAAAAAATCATTCCCATCCATCACTTAAGGGGAGTTGTCTTGCAATAAGCAAAGCCTGGCTCTGGCTCCACTAGGGATACCAGTGCAGTGGATCCTGGATCCCTGCTCCAAGGACTATCCCCCATTTGGACTCTGGATGGGTCTCTCCACAGCTGTGTCTCTGCACCCAGCCTGGGAGTGGGGTGATGCAGCTGCTCTGTGCTCACTCTCTCCCCAGGACAGCTGCAGAGTGTTTTGCATTTTTGTGTTTACAGACAAATACAGTTTGCTAAGAGGAGGGCAAACAGGGCAAAGCCCTGAACTTCACACTTGGAGCAAAAAGTGCCAGTGCTGGGGGGACCCAGGGTCTCTTCCAGCAGCAGGACTACCCCAGGCCCTTCCTTACCCCCAGATCAGGGCTGGTTAATGGGGCTTTCCAATAAAGTTTCAATCAGATCCTGCAGACATTTCAGATGTTTATTTTAAACTAAGCAAAAGGCGAGTTCTCAGCTTCCAGTAAACACTCCCTTGTAAGGTGGCGACTGGGATTCATCGCTGAGTCTGTTCTGGAGCCCAGCACAGGCTGAGGCTGCAGCATCAGGGCTTTGCACTGCAGCAGCTCCTCCACCTCAACCACAGAAACCAAGCTCTGTGGCTCAGCTCTCCATTTCTAGGTGTACCAGAAGAGCCCTGCTGCAGAAACACAACCTGCCCTGGTCAGGAAAGATTTCAACAGCTCCCCTTCCTCCCCTTCCCAGCGTTAGGGTTGTGCAGAATATTAAGCACATGAAGGCATTTAATCTATGAAGCAATTTTAGGTCAAATATTTATTGGATTCCTTATAAAACAGTAAAAAGAACCAGATCCACTGAGACAATCCACCCAATTCAAGACATTTAAATACATATTGCAAACCAATTCTTTTGAGCATTGTGCACATAAAAGTGTCACAGTTCAGGTAGTGCTGAATAGTGTCTTTTTGTTTTTTTTCCTTTTCTATAAAAAAAGCAGACAATCTTTCATTTCAGTCTCTAGCCCTGTCAAAACAAAAAAGAAGTCACACCCAGATGGCCAGCCAGGGAAAATCCATCCCTGTATCCCCAACCTCAAGGTGCCTGCGTGTGGGGCAGACAGGTAAAGCAGATACTGCTCAAGCCTGTACAGGATGCACAGATACCACCCCCAAAACAACTGCAGGATAGGTCTAAGCTGAGGCAGCCAAAAACATCTCTGCAGATCCCTAAGGATCAACCAGTATTCCCCACCCTGCCCTTCCTTGGCCAGCTCAAGGATCACAGTGCTGCTCCTTCCTCCACCTCCCTTGTCCCAGAGTTGTCAGATGACCACTTGATAGCTGGGCTGCTTCATCTTCTGGTTGATTCCCCTGAGTCCTGAAACATCCTGGTCGCTTTCAGACTGATCAAAATCCATGTCTGGAGAGAGCAGTACCTAGAAAGAAGAACAGACAGAGGCTGATGGAGTCAAAGGTCTCGGATCTCCTCAGTATCACTTGCTGAGCGAGTCAAGCAGCCCTGGAGGGGTCTGCTGCCAGATCCAATCCTCTCTGGCAGATGGGTAAGGCCTCAAGGGTATCTGGACCATCCCTCCAACAACAGCCAAACAGATCTGGGCATAGACACCACGACCATCTGGTGTCCCAGCCCCCTTCCTTGAGAGCAGAATGGGCAGCTGAGGGCTCTGTCCCCCATGGGATGTCCAGGCCCGGCTGAAGCCTCAGTGGAGATGTACAAAAACGAGGACACACATTTTGTGAACAGCTGTACCACACACAGACCTTCTCCCAGGCCCCCAGCTGCTTGTCACCTCCAGAGCTCAGCCAGAAGGGCAAGCAGAGCCACAGGCTCAGCTTCAGCCATTGCCAGCCAGCTCAGGAGTGGTGTCCCAACCTGGCAGCACCTCACTTCTGCCTGGCACTGCAGCTCCTGGCTCAGTCCGAATTGTGGCAGCCAAAAGCAGAGCAGTGACACCTCTCACTGGTGTTTGAGGTAAAAAACCACATTTTTTTTGTTCCAGGACCCAAAGGCTGCCCTTTGGCCTCAGAAACACCTACACCCTCAGTAGTTAACTCCACACCTGAGGCTACCATGGGCTGCTCTAAACTGGCTGCCATCAGCTTGGAGCATTTACAAGATGGAGATGGAGTCATGTGCAGGCATCCTCCAGCCACAGCCTCTGGAAGGGGAAAAAGGCTGGATTTTATCCAGGAGATGGCTGCACAAGAGCTGAAACCCACTGCCAACCAACCAGCAGTGATCATGGGTAATATTCGTGGCTGGACAGATTAGAATGACTGAATCCTCAAGGTTGGAAAAGACCTCCTAGGCTGAGTCCAACCATTAACTTAGCACTGCCAAGTTCACCACTAAACCTAAATGTCCCTGAGCACCACATCTACATTATTTTTGAACACTTCTAGGGATGGTGATTCCACCACTTCTCTGGGCAGCCTGTGCCAGTGCCTGACTACCCTTTCAATAAAGACATTTTCCCCAATACCCAATCTAAACCTCCTCTGGTGCAACTTGGGGTTGTTCCTTCTTGTCCTGTTCTTGCTCCCTGGGAGAAGAGACTGATCCCCACCTGGCTACAACCTCCTTCCAGGGAGTTGTAGAGAGGAAAAAGGTGACCCCTGAGCCTTCCTTTCTCCAGGCTAAGCATCCTCAGCTCCCTCAGCTGCTCCTCATCAGAGTTGTGCTCCAGACCAGGCTGTTTGCTCAACCCCATCCTACATCTCTCCTTAAACACCCAGATTTGGGCAAGAGAAGCTGCACGAAGTCTCCCTGTGCCTGACTCAGGAGCATTCCAACTCAAAGGCCCAAGTCAAGGGATGGTACATGGGCTTTGGGCCCAGTGCTCACACACAGAACATCCCCATCAGCTCAACCAGTCCCAGAGCCCAGGATCCCTTGGGCAAAACCAGGAGCAGGGGGAATTCCTCCTATCTCTGTCAATCTCCACGCACAGTTGTGATTCACATGCCCTCCACTTGTCAGCACTCAGGCAGCACCACGGGGCCAGTCACCACAGCAACAAAACCACTAAACAGGAAAAACAAAACTCCAGTGAGTCAGTGACTTCAAAGCAGCAGAAGAGCCGCAGGGCAAGGTTTCCTCCTCCCCACCCTCACACACATCCCAGCCCCTCCATCCAGTGCTGTTATCTTCACAGTCAGACACCCAAAGGACAGCAGCAAACTGGATTGAGTTCTCTTCTTGTGCCCCTCATTGGTCTCAAGGAATTTTTTTTTTTGGTTCAGGGTACACACTGGAAAGTTTCCATCTCTCTCACGTGAAGATTTCCTCTGTTTATCACATTAACATTGTGGTGCTGTTGAACTTGAAGAGCTGTGTGAGTAATTACTCACACGCAGCACTGTGAACTCACTGAGCTGTGACAGGCTGCAACAGACTGGTTATGGGGCTTGTTGAACTGATGATTTGGGTGGGTTTCAGCTGAAAGCTCAAATCCCCTTGCAGCCAAGCAGGGATTGTGACAGTGCTGTGCATCCAGGCCCATTCAGGCTGCTACCTGCCCACCATACACTTGTAGGAAGCCACACGAGCCAAAGTCCCTCAGCAAACTTCCCACAATTGTCCAGGAAGCAGCACCACAAGACAGCACCTTGCTGCCATGGCAGCCGCAGGACATACCCTCAGATAAATTTTCAAGCCTAACTCCAATTTGGGAGTTTTCAGCACAATTTGGATGAGGCTCTTCCCCTGCAGTTGCTCCCAGATCAGCGGGTTGGTGGCACAGCTGGGAGTGGGCCATGGCTTCCCAGTCATGGGACAATGTGCTGCTGTCTCACTCAGCAGTCCTCAAATACCTCACACATTCCACAACAGGATTTGCCACAAGTCAGTAGGACTGTGAGGTGGGACAGTTCCCTTCCAGAGGCACCTCTATGCCCACCTTCGTTTATTTTCCCTGTAAAGAACTGGCACCTGAGTTCACCACAAGTTTGAACTGATTAAAAATCAAATTTAAAAAAAATTGAATAGTTTCTCAGCTAAGCAACAGGCAAATCCAACTTGCTCTTGGAGCTTCTAAGTGTTTCAATACCTGTAAGCAAGCAGCACTGTATTGGTGTTTATCAGCATCTTCATCTAATGAATGCCAAAATACAGAGTTCCTTAGGAAGGGAATTAGGACAGGTCCTTAACTCCATCCTGACCAAAGGCAGGCCCTCATGTTGTGTATTAACATTCCTCCCAGCCTCAAAGGAGCCTCTAATTTCACCTCAATTTTTCTCACAAGTACCACTGTTACTGGACTTCTGCTTTAAGGATTGTCTCTGAAAATGAAAGCCTTCAGGAAAGGAACAGAAACTCATCCACCTCCCCTGGGAAAAAAAAAAAACAACAACTGGAAAAAGATCAAATGAAACATTATTAAAACTGAGTTGTTTTCCTGAATGGAGGAAACAAAGAAATCACTGATAAGATCTAAAGTTCATTGGAAGTTACAAGGGCAAGGGAAAAGAACCTCGGGTCAAGGGCAGGACACATACAAAGCAAAAATAAGGGCCTTGCAGATGAATTCACTTCCCCAGGCTGAACAGTGCTGGTGCAGGCAGGCAAGAGAGAGAGATCTTCTTCTATCCCACAAGAGGGAAAAAAAATACTCCATGAGCATTTACAAGGCAGGGCAGGAGACTGAAACAACACAAAGCTTAAGTCTGACATGGAAAGAAAGAAGGGAGAAATTCTTCCAACCGTTTTTGTTGGAAAGGGAGTTTTTGTCCCTTTCAGGGATTCAGTGTAAAAGAAGTAGCAAGAGCTCATCCTCTGGTTCACCAGAGGAGCCTCAAAGCCCACAAGAGGCTGCCACTTCCTTGGCTGCAGCCACAGAGTCAGGATTGCTGTTGTTGGGTCTCTTCCTGCTGCCCAGCTGCTCTACCAAGCCAAGGACAGAGCTGAGTTTTCCTGCCGCCCCTTCAGAAAACACAGAGCGTGGGCTTTTAACAGGTTAACTTCAGCCCCCTCTTTCCATTCTCCTTCCTCTCTCTCCCCCTCCTTTTGCAAACACAAACTGCTAGTTCATGTGAAAATAATGCCACTCCATTGGTGAGATAGGCAGAGGGCTGAAATTCAAGTCGGCAGCGAGATGGGGAGCTGGTGGCGCCTGCAGCGAGACAGCCCTGATGAACCCTGATAAACCATGGGATGCACTAGCTCTGCCCTACAGACACCCCTCAGCCCCCCCTCCTCCTCCACTGGGCAGCAGGGAGAGAAGAAATTCCCCTACTTGAGCAGGTTATTAGCAGCAACAAGCCCAGCAAATGCTCATTTTCCACTTTTGAGTCTAAATTCCAGTCAATCCAGCTGTAGGGCTCAGCCAGACAACACCACCTTTAATTCACTTTAAGAAGCTGACACATGAAGCAGGAGCCTATGGCTATTCCTCAAGGCCCAGTGCCAAGAAAGAGTTGGAAAACAGGTCACCCACTTCTGTATTTCTTCATTAGCTTCATTCTCAGCCCAAAATATTTGTCAGGCCAGAGGCTCAGGAACATGTCTAGGCACAAAGGAGGCAATCCCCACAGACTGCTCTGAGTAGAAACCTTGGCAGCTCCACTGCAGTGATGGATCAGAGGGTTTCAGGATGGACAAATGACCTGCACATCATTGAATTTTTGCTGAAGTCTTCAGAGAAAAGAAGTCAAGTACTTGGAAGATGGGAGAAGCCTTTGACAGAAGGAAGCAGGTTGTGGCAATTGTTTCCACCACTTGGAACTTCCTGTCTATTGGCCTGCCAGAACAGGCTTTCAGGGCATCTGGAAATTAGCAGGTACCATCCCTTCAGATTATCCAAAACTGAGCTAGAGGGCACAAAACACTTGCAGTGTTCCAGTGGAACAAGGCAGAGGTCCAGCTCCATTTCCATGAAGGAGCAGTACCTGAGACAGCATCCTCACATCCACGGCAGCCACCAGCTGTGAGACTGGATGCTGCAAGCTTTGGTTCCAAAAGCTGTGAAGGAAGTTCTTGTCTCAACTACAGATGTCACCTCCTTACCACTGCTCCTGAGCTGGTGCAATTTTAACTGACCTTGGGCCTTCAGGAACACATCCAGGGAGCAGGGCAGGGCTTCACCACCAGCGACCTCGGCAGAGCTGTTTATCCGCAGGCAGGGCCAGCAGGAGTGACTCACTTGTCTCAACAGCTGCTCACATCTGCCTGCCCTCCCTGCCAGGGGGAGGACTCTGACACTGCACCCCTGAGCCACAGAAGCCTTGGCTACTGTGCACACTGTTAGAACATTACCACCTCCGTGTGTGCTGCAGTGTCACCAGTGATGGGCCATCCCACCCATCAGCACAAGAGCTGAGTTACTCCTTATGAAAGGGCTCGCAGAGAGCAAGAGCTATTTCTGTTCATCCCAAATTCCTCAGCAGAAGCTCCTCCAGGAGCCAGTCTGTGATTGCCAGAAATTATCTTATCTCCCTAAGTCTCGCCAGTGAGCTGCAGGATATCAGCAGCCGTACACAGAACACACTGAAACCCGGCCTGGGTGCCAGGAGAAGGAAGGGAATTCCTCCCAGGGACCAAGACTGTGGTCTCTGCCCAAAGGTCCATAAGAAGCAGACACCACCCACCCAACAAACCACACATCATTAAGAAGAACAAAGTCTGCTGGAACTGCAGCATTTCCTCCCCCACCATAACTTTTAAGTGTTGAGCTCAGACTACACAAAACACAGCCTCCTCCAGCTAAGGGACAATTATCTGGTTGAAAAAAATACCAAATGCTGACAAAAATAGGATTCCCAGCTAAGCCTTGTCCTCTAAAAGGGATGCTAACAATCACAGTGAGGAAAGTAAGCTCTTCCCAGTCAAAATTAATTACAAATAAATATAGCAAAGCTCAGAGTGACCGTTTCAGCCTGAACACACAGACCAGTGCAGAAGCCAGCTCATCCCCTCAAGATACTGTCATCATTCAGGGCAGTATTTCAGCAACACTTCCTGGGCTGTGACACTGCTCATGTTTAGAGTGAGTTTGATTTTGCAGGGTGATCACCCACATTCATGAAGAACCACCCCAGGTCTAGGCAATGTGATGTTCTGTTACAGGGTTGTGGTAAAACACACAGACCATCCCCCAGGTTTGCAGCTTGGTCAAACACAAGTTTGCACCCCCGGTCTTACCTGAGATTCCTCAGTCCTCCTGGCCTGAGGAGTTTCTATGGATCCATTGATGTCTAGGGTATCCTTCTGCTTGTACTTCCTCATGATCAAGCTGTCCACAACCCAGAACATAATGGCCTTGAGCAGAAAGAAGTTACATCAATAGATTGCAGAGACCAAAATACAGAGTCATTCAATCTCAGATATTTTTTCTCACTTGAGTTCTCCAGACATCCAGCCTTGATCAACCTCATATCTAAATCAGCCCTGCATCACTTGTGTTCATGGGGATTGGAGAGTCAAATTCCTGAGGTCCCTTCTTAAACAAGTCCTATTGTTTCCACAGTTGTTGAAGCTCCAGATTAAAAAAGACCACAACAGGCCAAGTTTCCACCAGAACATAACCACTGAACTAAGCTCCATCCAAGGTTCACCTGCCTGGAGCAGTCCCTGGTCAGTTCTTTGAAGACCTGAATTTGCTTTCTAATGAGGAAAGGCAGCCTGGGATGGTGGAGATAGGCAGATCAATCCAGCTTTGCCAGTGCTGCATCCATTGACATGTGCATGGGATGAGCTGAAAGCAAGTTCAACTCCCTGCTTGTCCATCTGAGTGTTAACACCTTGTTCCCACTCCCCACCTTAGCAGGAACTGAGCAGCAGGTCAAGGATTACCCAGAATCATGGGAACCAGGAAAGAGCTGAGCTTTCAAGAGGTTTTGTCAAATTAATTTTGAGAAGAACAACAGTTCTGGGTAACCTTGAGCACCTTGTCTTGCTGTAACAATCTGACATCCAGGCAAATGACTGGACTGCCAAGGTCACAAGCCATCCTATAGGACCTTAAAGGGTTTTTGGGCACCCCCATGCCCATAGCTTGCTGCTGAGATCAGCCCTCAGCTAACAAGACCCAGCTTTATTCCAAGAGGTGACGAGTCAGCCCCGCAGCAGCTCAGAGAAAGGGACAGGACTTGGGAACAGAGACTGTGGCAGGTTTGTGACAGATATATTTATTTCCACACCCCCTCCACCCTTTCCCAGCCACTTCAAGGCTGCCCCCAGCCAGTCCCTGTGCACACTCCCAGGAGGGTGGACTGTGATTTCCAAACCAGCCCACCCAGCAGTTGCAGAGGCACCACTTACATTGACTATGAAAGGCACAACAAACATCACCAGGACGAGCTCCAGCTGAGGGTTTGGGATGTAACCCAGGAGGATCTGCTGAAGCTGCAGAGGAGAAAACATTTAGAAGCATTATTCAAACAGCTCTGTTGCAAGATCTTTGATGAAAACTGGTTGTCTTCTTACATGAGCAGCCAGAGCTCTGCAGCCTGTGCTTCAACCCAGCTCTTACCAAGACTACACAGGATATTCCCTCAGCCCAGCTGCCAAACACATGATTTTGTACAGAAACAAGTACTGCGAGCCTTTCAGTGTAACTATCCATGACAACAACTGGTGGGACTTCCCTTGGCTCCCTGGAGCTCATCTGCACAACAAGGACACCAGCCACAAACAGCAGGCATGAGAGGAACCCAGCAGCATCTCTGGATCTGGATTCGTGCTGCTGAACAAGTTCACACCCAAGTGTGAGCACTGTGGGCTACTGGGTTTGAAGGACACCCCTCGATCAGGTAAGTGCTCCCAGAGTGCTGGAGGGAACTCCTCAGTCAAGTTACACACAGTGCCTGGTACCTCACAACCTAACGAAGGTGCACTCCAAACTGGAGTTAACATTGACTCCCAGAACTGGGGGTTATACCCATTACACCTCTCTGACACCAGGTATGTGGGCTAAAAGTCCCACAGCCTATTATTTTTATGTTTTTTAAAGATACACTTCTGACCAACACAATTAACACTGCATCAGCTGCCATACAGAAGCAGCTGAGCAGGAAAAGACAACACACTGCTTGGATAGGTCCTTCCAAATTAATCTCTAAGAGTCCCCCTGGTTTAGGCACGGGATCACAAAACACCAACAAGGACTGACTTGACAGAATAACACAGAAATCCTCTGGCAGAACTGAAGGAGTTCAGCTGCCAGCCCAGCCCATTTCAGCCTTCCAAGAACAGGGAAGAAAATTAAAGCATCATCTTTCTTCCACTAGTTTTTGACTAGCAATAGAATGCACCAAAAGCCAAACCATTATGAAAGTCATGTTTCCCAAAATTTAAGTAATAACTAATAATTACAGAGTGATGTCAACACGTGTGAGGATTAAAGGCCTTCAATAATGGGAACCATGAATCAGGCAAAGCTGACAAAAACCAAACCACAACAGCTACAGCTAGAAAAACACTGCTTACCTTTGTCCAACCAGGGATAAGCAGGACAAGGCTAATCACAGTCTTCTCAAAAACCATTATCAGCAAGTAGAGGATACACTGGCCAATCCAGGCAGCAGCTTGTGGGGGGTCACCTGGAAAAACAGAATATTAAATCTGGGACACAGGACAGGAGGAGACAGCCTTGCAGAAAAGTTGCCTCATGCTTGATACTGACCCTCCTCTCTACAAGGACCAGTCAGTACCTGCACACTCCTCTATAAAATAAAATAAATGCAAATAAGTCATTAAAGGTGTCACCTGCAATTTGCTCCCTGCCAAGCCTTACGCACATAGTTGCCAGAAACAGTTTGAAAATTTCCAGTCACCATTTTCACTACAAGCAACCATAACTTCTCAGGCCTGAACAGAATTATTTTATTGTGCTGATGAAGTGAAGAGCTGGTTATGTGATACTGTCTGAGCAAGAGACAGGGGCTCCATCGCCCCAGGTTTTAAAGCAATTCACTCAAAAAGAATCAATGCTAATTAAATATGAATGTTTCCAACGGGGTGCTCACCAAGTCATAAGGAAAAGCATATTTGCATTGTTAACAACAATAATGGCTCTGGATCTGTTACATGTGCTCGCTTCAGCCCTCTGTGAGCGCCCTGCCAGCTGGTTATCACCTCCCCTGGCTCACCAGAACACCTCAGCTCTGCAAAACTGAGCCACTCTGTCTGGCTTAGGAAAGCTGCAGCATTTCCTCTTACCACTTAAAGACCAAGATGAGCCCTGGCAACACTTGTTCCCAGCACAATCCGGGCGGAATCTGGAATTCCATCCGTGCAACGGAACCCGTGCAGTTGGCACTGAGAGATGCCAGTGCTCGATGCGGTCAGATGGCAGCAGGCTGGGAGCTCTGCCCCACTTTTGTCCACTTTTCCTCACTTTTAGGCACAATTTTGTTCAAACACGGGAGGGGAAGACCAGCAGTCTGCAAAGTCACCTTTAAAACCACACCAGTAAAAACCTCTGGCCACGAAAACCAGCAGCACATACTGGGATTTATTAAGGGCTGGTGTCCAACCAGGCCCCAGCTTGGTGGGGTTCAGCTTCCCAGCAAGTGCAAAACAGGTTTATGTGTACATTTGTCCTCATTCTGTCATTTGCTAGCAATGTACCAAACCATCTGCCTCACTGCAAAGCTACAGCTAAAAAGCAGAGGCATCCTGGTAGTGTCCAAGGTGGGATCACCTTGTGACCAAAATTCTGAATTGCTCAAGCCATGACTGAGAAGGAAGCAAAGGAGGGAAGAGGGAAGGACCAGAGGGCCGAGGGTGCAGGGATGAGGAGATCAAGCAGAAAGAGCCAAACCAGCAGGAACCGCATGGAGGGAGGGCAGGAAGAGGGAGCCAGGAAGGTTATGTGGAAGCACACCCAGCAGAGCCCGTGGAGGATTTCGGAGAGCGGAATCTCCTTTCCCTGGCAGGCAACAGCTTAATGGGTGGTCTGTGAGGAGACTGCAGCAGTGTCAGAGGCAGCTGGCAGCTACAGGCTGGTGTCAGAGAGGCTTTGATCCTGCTAAAAGCCTCTACCAATGGATTAGGATGCCTGGCTGCCTTTGGCACACACGTTGGCTCTAGTGAACCTTTTTGCCCCATACCCCAAAACCAACCAATTCTCCCAGAAACCCCCACACTACCACCACCCATCAGAGCTCAGAGTACAAACAAAACAGGGAAACAAACACATCTGTTGTATCCTTCCTGCATTTGAACTCCTTCCCTTTGGCTCTGTGTTGTCAGCTGTGCTCTGTCCCCCGTGGAGGGACAGGACTCACAGCCACAGCACCCTTTGGGAATTGGCTCTTCCGTGACAAAACTGGGTAAACACTTCCCTCTGTCATCTCAGCTCGCCCAGAAAGCAGCAGCAAGTCTGGGATCCCTCCCAAATACCTCCCCCTCGCAGCCTTTTGGGGACAGGTCACTACCATGCACCATCACAACAGGGGCTGTGGTTCTTCGTTCTGCATTCTGTGCATTGGACAGCCCGAGGCAGGTTTTGGCTCACCAGGCTGGTACACAGACACCAGGACAGACAGCCTGCTTCTTAACCCACCCCAGGCATGCACTTGCCTGGGTATTCAGGATTTCCATGCCCAGCAGGGAGATCAGAGAGTGTTTGTACTGTTATTTTTTGCTGCATCCTGATCTCTCAAGGACAGGAAGCTGCTCTGTACCAAAATGATTCAGGACAAAGGTGAAAATGAAACAGCAGCATGGCCTGAAGAGCTGCAAAGATGACTTAGGGATGGCAGCTCATTTCCACTTCACCAAGGAATGCAGCTGTCTGCTTCTCACCTCAGCAGGTGTGGAGCCATCCAAGCACCACTAATCCACCCCAGTGTCCACCATCCACTAACACCACTAATTCACCTCACTCTGACCAACACCAGGAACATCCAAGCCAGCATTTTCTGGCATCTCATCAGGGAAGCCTTTGGTGTGGTCCCTAGACAAGCCCATAAGACAGATTTACCCCATCTCCTCCTTGCACAGTAAGGAAAGGCTGGAGACTTGAGCTGAGCTCTTGTAAGTGCTGGTTTCCTACAGAAAGCTGGTCAGAAACATCCTCAGATCCAGCCTGATGTCTTTAATGGATCCAATGTTGTCCAGAGGTGCCCTGCTCTGTGGATGGGAAAGGATTCTTCTTACATGAAGCGTTTCTATTACATAAATCTCCAAGAGTGCCCACAAGACTTTCTGCCACACCACAATGCCAGCCAGCAAAAACTAATCTGCTAACTGCAGGCTAAAAAAAAAAAAAGAAAATAAAATAGATGTCCTCCTCTTTCCTACAAGAAAAGGAAAGCAAAGCTCTGAACACAGCAGAATGTGGAATTGGTCCAAATGATCTTTGCAGCCTCCACACCACACCTGTTAGGAAATTTTACATATTACACTCCCTTTGAACTCTTCCAGTTCCTTGTCCCTGGTTCGAGTTAGGAGGTAACCCAAGACATCTCAGCTCTACACATGGAGTCTATCACAAGCCTCTCCCTTCAGCTTAATGAACACCCTCTGCCAAAATCTTCTCCCAGCCATCTCCCATCCTGTCAGAAATCAACGTTCTCCTTCACCCCGAAGGGTGCACACGCTGAATTTTGACTGCTCTCCTCCAGCAGCATTCCTGGTGCTCCCCACCACCACCAAAACTTCCTTGGAGCAGCCCAAGGACCACTGGAGCCCGTGGCAACCTCACACAGACGTTCCTCATGTTCCACTTGTGCGTGGGAGCCCAGCTGCTGGGGAGCCAGAGCAGCACTGCTCGAGGTATTTGAGCTGTTACCACACATCAGGATTAGTTTTAATCCAGGCTGCCTAATGCACCGAGCTGTCAGCACAGCCCACATGTTACTGCCAGACAGCTTTATTTACAGTCTTCTGGGGACTGTGTGTGCATGGAGCAGGTAGGAAAAAAGCTTAACCACAGCCAAAGTGGAGGGCTCAGGGGGTTTGAGGAAAGGCAAGTATTTGAAAGCACTTGAAAGCTGCACTGGGTGACAAGGTAGGGGTAGAGAAAGGTCAATAAAAACTTCCTAAGAGATACTCAAATGGTACCTCTAAAACCAATGGATCTAATTATCGGTAATTAGAGTACAGAGAGGGTAAGAAAGAGCAGTAAACTCTGGGTTGTGTGAAATGCTTACTTGGAGGGTGAAAACAGGCTTTTAGAGATGGGAATGTGATGCATCAGAGCAGCCAGATGGGTCCAGGGGACACCCCAGACCCTCTCTGGCATGTTCTGCACCTGAACTAAAATGATTGACTCACGGAATGGTGTGGGTTGGAAGGGACCTCATGGGCAGGGACACCTCCCACTAGGACCAGGTTGTTCAAAACCCATCCAACCTGGCCTTGAACACTTCCAGGATGGGGCATCCACAACTCCTCTGAGCAACCTGTCGCATTGCTGAACTGGAAAAAAGTGAGTGCACAGTTGGAATCTGCCCCCAGAGTGCAGTGCCACACCACTGCTCTGGATCTTTGGCCCTTGTGGATATTCCAACTGCAGTGGAATAGGAGTTTACAGGAATTCCTATTCCTAGAAACAGCTCTGCTGTCATCCAGTCCCAAGAGGCTCAGAGCTTTGCACCCCTGCTCAGAGCAAGGGACACAACCACACACGCAGTCCCTGAGCAGGACCCTCAGTCCTCTCCTCACTTTTCCTCCCTGGTCCTAGGGGTGGAAAGGCCCAGCAGGCTGAGGACAGGCCAGCCCCTCAGGTTAGAGCTATTTCCAGCAATATTTCCTCAAGCATTAGCAGCCAGCTCCCTTGACTGCTCCAGGACGTGGGAATATTTGTTATGGAAATTTTGTACAACATCACCACGGGGCCAAAAGCAGCCTACACAGGTCCTCAGTTAAACTCAGCAGCTGGCACAGAGCATATTCTCTTAGAACTAAATTTGACCAGCAGAGTTCAACAGGCCACTAAACAGACTTTGAAGGCCTCAAAGCAAGATGCCTTTCCATTTCCAGACACTGAACAAGCACAAAGCATCAGGCTTAGACAGCCAGTGACCACAGCTCCAGTCATACACAAGCCAACATCAGGATGGGCATCCACAGGGACTTCTTCCAGTGAGAACACTTTTCCCTCCTCTCATTTCTTATTGTTCCTCTAGAAAAATTTACTTGCACATTGCAGGAAATCTCTCTCTTAAGGCAAACTCATAACATTTGCTTACTTAAAAAGAAATACTGGGGTATTTCTAAAGTAATCCTGGGGAATTAAATAGAACTAAAATGTCAGGATACTGCAGCCACCCAGAGGTCTCCTCTAGGGAGCTGCTCATTGCCACGGAGAGGGAGAAGAGAGCTGGACCAGCTTGGAGGGGAGGCACCAAGTTCAACCAGGCTTGAACTGCATGCCCTGACTGGAGTCAGCACCTCCCCAGCTCAGTCTGCCCAGGCCCAACAGCACCTCCAAGAACTTGGATATCCACTCCCACATCTTTTGAAGCTTAAACTCTGCTTTGTTCTCCTCCCTGCGTTGGTTCCCGACAGGGACAGCACCTACAGCCATGACCCGCTGCAGCAATGGCGCATTTGTGGAATTTCACAGAATCAGCACAGAATGGTTTGGGTTGGAACGGACCTTAAAATCATCACCTAGTTCCAATCCCCCTGCCGTGGGCAGGGGTGCCATCAGGTTTCTCAGGGTCCCATCCAACCTGGCCTTCAACACTTCCAGGGGTAGGAGTTTGTTACCTTTGAGTAAGGCAACCCTCATTCCCCAAAGCCCACCTGTGCCAAAAACACACTTCCCCAATCTTTGACCCTTAGAAGAGACAGCACCTTCCAAAATGCAGTTTCCTGTGCTTAGATGCAATTCAAAGAGTAATCAAGAGCTGTTGGGCAAAAGAGATGGAGAAACTTAAGCAAACAGGAGCCTTTGATTCCCCTCACTAGCTGTAAAACAGGTCATTCCTGGCTGCAGCAGGGTCTGGCCACCAGCTCAGGCACAAGAGAGGCTGATCTCAGAATGCCTGTTCCTGGGTTTTTGGAAATATGGAAGTAATTGATTTTTCTAAACAGTTCTGGACAGCTGGATGCTTAAAATAGCAGCATAGATTTAAGTGCTTTCCCTCCCCTTTCCTCTACTTCTCCATTAATGCAGCTATTGCAGCTGCACAGGGGGAGCCAGCCAGGGCTGTGGAGGCAGGAGAAGCAACCACAGAGCAGGAGGAAGTCCTGCAGCCCAAACCAAAGGACAATTGCAGTGGTTTGCACCAGCAGCAGGAATGCAACCATGACCTGGAAGCACACAACTGCAACTTATTTTTTTTTCCTTCTCTTAAGCTGATGAGGAAGGTGGGTACTGACTCTACTGGACACAACCACAACCACTCTGTTCTGGTTGGAGCAATGGCACTGACTGCTGTTTGCAACATGGATTTTTGGTGCTCTGCTGGTTTTCTGCCCTTCCTCCTCTGCAGGACTTATGTTGCTTCCCTCAATTCTCCTGAGGAGCAGAAGTCTGGTACAGCAATTAGCCCAGAAAATGAATCATACTCCTGGAACCTGCATCAAACTGTACAAAGTTTACAAGCGTCTTCCCAACTGTTCTGGAAGTTACTTAACACCAGAGATGAGGACAGGAGTGTTTTCCTTCCCTAGCCCTGCCACAGGAATGCCCTGGACCTGTCACTTGGCTCCTACCTGAATTTTCCACTCTGGCCAGAGACCTGCACCAAAAACTGCACTTGATGGATGAGATATTTAACCCCCAGTCCAAGAAGGAAATTCAAGCAACAGCACAAATTTATTTTTGACTAATGAAAGCAAGATTTTCTCAAAGGAGTGAGCTGTTTCTGTGGCCCAAGCCAGCCCTAATGAGGGGCCAGCTACAGCTCAACAGAAATTCATCACTTCTCATGTTCCCTTGCTTCTGCTCAACTGCAGACGTGGCACACGAAGCTGAAGCTTCCTGAGGTGGCTGTGGTTTGGCTTCCAGTCCTTGTTGCTCAAAAGGGGAAAAACCCCAGTTCCTGAACCAAGAACACCTGGATTCTTCTGCTGTCTCATCTGACTGACTTTAGGGATCTATTACAAAGGAGGAGCTATTAAGGAAAATACAAAAGGTAGGTGCCCCACCAAATGCTGGCTGTCAGGATGCTGAACCTGCTCTGGAGATCAGCCTTTAAAGCCACTCTCAGGTTTGAGGAGAGCCAGCCCTGCCACATCACATCATCTCAACCCACCTGCTGACACCTCACTCCCACTCTGTAGCTGCTTCTGCTGCCTCACAAACCCAACCAGACCCTTCCTCTCTGCTGTGACCCATCTGCACACGCTGAGTAAGCTCACAAGGCAGTGGGGTCTCCAAACTAATCCTACTTTGGCAGAAGTGTCATCAGCTCAGATGCCAGACCAGCTACCAAAAGTACAGAGAAACCAGACTAACTTCAGAATAGACTTAATGATCGTGGTCTTAAAGGCAAGAATGCAATTTGTATGAATAAGATGTGTTTTCTGAGTTCATCTGTACATTAGACACAATGTAAAAAAGGCAAAGCATTAATTTTTCCCTTTCCTGCAGCCTCTCCTGGAAGCTGGCTCTGCTCCTTTGGAAGGGAACTGCTACCCTCTAGTGGGGCTGCCTGAGAGAAGCTTTTCTGAAAGTTCTTTTCCATCTCCAGGCAGGAATTTAAAGAGAGAGGCCAAACTTGAGAAATCGGTTTTGGGGTCCCGCTGTGCCTGGCTGATGTAAAGCTCAAGGCAAATGCAAGAACAACTTTGTGTTCTGAATGGAGAGACCAGTGAAAACCCATGGAAGAACCCCACACACCTTAATTTACCATATGGATGTCCTGGGGTGTGTTACACATCCAAAGAAAAGTTCAGCTTTTCATCACCACCCTGCTGCACTCCAGTGGCCCCAGCATTTAACTCACCCTCACGAGCTCTTTGGAGAAGGGATAACAGAAGGCAGCTGCTCACATTTCAGCCCCAGACTGTAGCTCCTGGCATTTTCTTGTCCCCATTCCCAGCTGGGAGCACACCAGCCCCCTTTGGGGGGAGGAGCAGGTGACACCTACCGTACTCCCCGAAGACCAGGTACGTGTATTTCTTGTGCTGCACAATCCAGGAGACAACTTTCACACCCAGCCAGATCAGCAGCATCCCCAGTGTGGCATCCAGGATGAAATTAATAAGGTACCTAGGAGCAGGGGAAAATTCAGGTTTCAGCTGTGTTTTTAAGTCTTATTACAAATATTTAATTTCAATATGAAAACCCCCAAGATTTTAAATAACCCCACTTCACAATCCAAACTTGCTTCTTTTTTATTGCATTTTCCTAAGCCTTACCAGCAATTTCTTAGTTTAAAAGTTTGCTCAGGAGAGAAGGAACAGGCTCCACCAACTCTGTCACTGCTCATTTCTTCATATAGCAATAAATACTTCTTAAAAGCTACCCCCCAAAAAGGAGGCTTTCCATTTGCAGCATTGTTTTTTTCTTATTAAAAAGAATGAAATCGCAAGTTTCAGAGGAAACAGAACCAAATTGTTCTAGATTTTCACATGAGAAAATGCCAACTTTTTGGACAGCATAGCTGCTCTACAAACTGGGCAGCAGAAGAGGCAAAAAGTCCATTTTTTCTGAGCAGCTGCAAGAGGCTCCCAAAAAAGAGACAGACTGAGTGGCAAGTTTTGGGAGAGGTGAGGGGCCCTGGCTCAGCAGCAGGAACCCTGAGGTCCCAAAAACCTCAAGTTCAGGTCCCACTGCAGATCCAGGAGCTGAACCCATCCCTGCCAGGAGATCTGGGGTCCGTGGCTCTGCAGCTTTGGATGTTTAAGTGTCACTGGGCAGGGTGCCAGAGGCAAGAGACCTGCAGGGACCTGGCAGGGTCCAAGCTCTAACCCAGGGCTTGGTGTTTTAACAAACTCCAAAAGAAAAAAAAAAAATCACATAGACTAACACAGTTTTTTATGCAGTTTTCCATTATTGCAATATTTTCTGCCAGATTTCTACAGCATGAAGAAAATGCCAAGCACAGAGCTACAGCAGTGAACATTTCCCTTTCCAGAACTCGATAGTGCCTCTGAACCAAGAAACTGAAAACAACAATCTGCTTTTGATATCCACTTTGAAAGCACAACGTTAAGTTTTTCTACATCCAAAAGCTCAGACTGGCTTTTTACAGTTTCCAGCTGCTGAAAGCAGAGCATTCCATACAAACATAAGGCTCTGGTGGTTTATACTGGGCAGGACACAGAGCACGAGCCTCAAAGCCCAGGGACAGGACTGGAGGGTTTTATGCTGCCTGGTTCAGGATGACAAGTCAGGCAGTGCAGGGAAACATAAAACACACATCAAAAACAAACAACACACCCAAAGGGCACAGCATAAGCAGGAAAGGGTTTATTTTAAAACTCTGTCTGTTTAAAAAAACAACAATACATCATTCGAGAGGTTATGTGCAGCCCCAGCCAAACTTGTGTCTGCTTGAAGAAACATATCAAGGTGCAGCACTTTAATATAGAAAAAGTAATGGGCCAGAATGTTTTAAGGAACATTTTGAAGCCTAGAGGAGTTTCTCAAAATGGGATGAAACAGAACTTTTATCTGCAAAGCAGCTGAAGGAAAGGTGGCACTTCTACATTAAGTCTGAAATTTGGTTTAGAAATCCCCCAACCAGGACCAGCAAAGAAGACAACAGACACCACAAAAACAAGCTCAGCAGGGTTTATCCCCAGGCAGGGCTTCAAATGGATTCATTTCCACTGCTTATGACCCTTCCCAACACAATTCTCCCTTTCACAGATGTAGGGCATGATTTCAAGTGCCTCGGGTACTTACAGAGAGCAAGGGTCCTCCTCAGTGAGATCAGACAGAAAGACATTGGCAAAGTGGATGAAGAGGGCACCTATTGCTTGCTTGGAGGTATCATAAAACCTGGAGGAAAAACCAAGATTTTTCTGGAGAAGCTACAGAGGGAATTTTATTTCTAGGGAGCACCAGCTACTTTATGGAGGTTTCCTTGGGAAGCAGCAGCACATTCCATTTAACAACTAAATGTCATGCAGGATACACAGGGGGCCTAGAAGATTGTTAGTATAAGAGAAAACAACATTATAAACACGGTCTTTTCAAGTTTCAAATGAAAAATCTCACCATATCCTCCAGGGACGCCTCTCTGCCTTTGGTTCCTTAAATCGTTTCACTGCAAAGAGAATTAGAGAGGTTGCATTACCCAGATGAACCACTCCGTGTGTGCAGCCTGCACCCACCCTCACTGCAAGAGCAGTCCAAAAATCCTGCAGGACCTTTTGGAAGTTAAAAGTTGAGCAAAGCCAAAGGACCTCCCCAGGGTAGCGGTGGAATCAGTGTCCCTGGAAGTGTCCAAATGACACTGGTGGTGCTCAGGGACACGGGTTAGGGGTGGGCTTGGCAGTGCTGCCAAATTAATGGTTGGACTTGATGATCCTGGATTGTTTTTCCAACCTTAATGACTCCATGACTCTATTCTCTGGCCTGGATGCAAACCAGCCGGAGGCAATGCCTGCACCCAGGGGTCAGCAGGACGGACAGCAGGGGTGTTTGGAGAGAGGTGTGTGCTGCTGGCATCCCTCAGCAACAGCATTCCCATGCCACGGGAAGTGACCTGAGGACAGCTCAGGGAGGGGTCATCACTGCCTAGCAGCCCTAAAAATCCTTCCAGGCAGCTCGAAATTACAGCAGTGACAGTGAAGGGGTTCCTCCTTCTTTGACAACACACAAGGTCAGGCAACTGCTCTGTTCTCTCCAGCTGTATCTGAGCACTCAGGCTCCCCCCAAGGGACATTCCCCTGGGAAATGCCTTCCTGAGGCAACCTGGAAGGATGCAGGCACTTCCCTGACAGGTGCCTTGGCATTTCAGAAGTGCAGCTTTGCTACTTTTATTGGCCCAGTGACAGGAGAATAAGTGAAAAGATGATGGTAACAGGACAATGAGGAACTGTTTTACTCTAAAAGAAGAGATGTTTAGTTTGGATATTGGGGAGGAATTCTTTACGGTAAGAGTGGTGAGACACTGGCACAGGCTGCCCAGAGAAGCTGTGGCTGCCCCATCCCTGGAAGTGTCCAAGGCCAGGTTGGACAGGGCTTGGAGCAACCTGATCTAAGGGAAGGTGTCTCTGCCCAAGGCAGAGGGTTGGAACAAGATGGTCTTTAAGGTTCCTTCCAACCCAAACCATCCTCCAAGCCTATGATCTCCCCTACAGGCAGGACTTCAGCCAGGCACATGCAGTGTTTTAGTGCCAGTCTCAAACCCACCAGAAACAAGCACTGCAATGAACTGATCCATTACTGCCATTAACGAGTTACAAAGAATCAGTCAAGTTACACCAGGCATCACTGCAGCAGTTTCTGTTCTACCCCCACCCAGAAACAAAACCCATTTTCCCTCACCCAGCTGAATCCCAGCACGAGACACCCCTGCAGCAATGACTCCCCTCAGCACAGACAAGCTCTACCATCACGATGCCTTTCAAAGACCAATTTTCATGTCACCTACCCACAAGCATCAGACCCATGGACCTACCAAGTGGCCAGAAGTGTTTAAACCAACCCTCACCTCGGGGGGCAAAGAGCACAAAGCTACAGAAAAGCTGTTGGAGGGGTCTTCAGGCCACCAGGCCTCAAGCTGACCACTGGCCCGGCCACAGGAGCACCAGGAGTGATTTTCATTATTTTCTTAATGAGAAGTGGCATGTTATGTATCCACAGCCACTCAGGCTAGAAATACAGTAATTCAGTGTGATAAGATGACAAGTAAGAGGTAAGAAGTTAATGGTGTGGTGCCTTGTTGAACACAGCTTGTCATGCCTCATTAGATTTAAGAGAGTTATCTGAGACTGTGTAATTATCAGAGACAGTAAAACTGTTGTATTAAAGATAAAAGCTAGTATTATAGAGAAATAATTAACTGCTTAATAGGGCATTTACTGAGCAGAGCTGCAGCAGGCTGTCTCCAAATTAAACCAGAAATCTAGCCAAGATTACCAGAGCTTAAACAGGGAGCAGAGTTGTTTGGTAGCTGTGACCCGGGGTTAGGGGGGGATGTTAAACCCACACAGGAGCAGCTCCACATCTTTGAAGACTCCAGGAGATGATGGAGCCCTCTATGAAGCAACACTTCTGTGTTTAGTGAGCACAGCAGGGCTTTGGAGACTGAGCAGCAACTGCAAAGCTTTCCTCTCCTCTTCCAAGCCCTACAGAGTGCCAAGCCATGGCATGCACAGGCTGGAGAAAGGCTAAAATCTTCTTTGCTCTTCTCAAAATGTATTTCCACTGCAGTCAACTCAGTTTTCCACCAGTTGTAGGTATGGGTTTGTTACCCTGGCTCAGACAGATCAGTCCATCCTTAATATTTACCTTAAGGAAAGTTATGCATGCATCAAGGAAAAAATAAAAAGTTATATTTGAGTTCTAGCACCTACAACCAAATTAAACTTCATAAAGACACCTAAAACAAATTGAAAATGTAGTTTACTGCACACAGAGTTGTACAAGATGGAAGAGAGCCCCCATACAATTAGATTGAAAATGAGACTGGAATGTACCTGGTCTGTACCAAGAGGCATCAGGAATTTGTTTTCCCAACAGTGTTCCCAACCACACTACTGAATATTTTAATGCTGCTTCCCTTCTCAGTTTTGTCCATGTGCAAGGCAAGCTGGCTTGTGCAAGGAAGCAATGTTACTGCACATTTTGGAAAGAAATTCTTCCCTGTGAGGGTGGTGAGGCCCTGGCACAGGTTTCCCAGAGAAGCTGTGGCTGCCCCATCCCTGGAAATACTCAAGGCCAGGCTGGATGGGGCTCTGAGCAACCAGGGACAGTGGAAGGTGTCCCTGCCTATGGCAGGGGGTGGAACTGGATGATCTCTAAGCTCCCAACCACTCTATGATTCTGAGATTTCCTAAGAATCAGGAGAAGGGGATGCAGGCCTAACCCATTCAACACGAGCAGAGCACCACTGGGGTGCCAGCCTGCCTTCTCCAGGGTCTGCCCTCACAAGGTCCCACTCCACCCCAGCTGCTGCAGGCAAAAAGCTGTGAAGCTGAACCAAAAGGGAAGGAAGATGAGTGACAACTTGAGAGATTCCCTGCCCACGGCAGAGAAAGGGTAGGGCAGGAAACAAAATCCTTCCCAGCCCTTCCTCTTCAGTCAAAGACAATAAAGATCACACAGGCTTGAAATTCCTTCAGAACCACCAGGCTGGGTGGAAGCTGACATCTGAGTGAGAACCTGTGAAACGTTAAAACAAAAAAGATTTGAAGGAGTCTTTCAATATAGGTCTGGAAATAGTCAGAAAGCTAGAAGATAAAAGCACAATGACAGCTGTCCTCACTCTTTTTCCAGGCTAATATAGAGGTTAATATTCATTATGGTGTTCCCTTGATGCAGTAGAAAGGGGACAGACAGCTCCGCCTGCCCTAAATACAGATAAATGCTGTGAACTTACCAGAGCTTGCCACAGTCAAATGTCCCACAGTCTACTTCTACTTTTAAACAAATTCTCTGATTATAATAATTGATTAAGACAAGGACAGCAGCAACAACAGCCCTGTTCTCTTGTGCTGTTCCTCACCCGTGCTGGAGCGTCCTCCCTGCATCCCCCATTGACCCCACTCTGCATTCAGGCAGATCTGCTGCAGATTTGTGCATCAGCACAGGTATAAATCCCCGAATTTAAGCAGAATTAGCTGCAGCATCAACCAGCTGCTGATCAACAAAACAGGCTACCAAGCCAGGTTTCCACAAAATTATAGGGCAGAAAGTTATTTCCCTAGGAGATGGTTAGACATGCTTGGATGAGAGCCAGACCACCTCCCTGACAAATCTCACTGCAATCAACCACAGGACTCTGAAGTTGAGGTTTGGGAGGGAGGTGCTGACTCAATAGACAAAGCTTTTGGGATTTGATTTACAGGGATGCAAGCCTGACCCCACTGAGCTCAGCTGCAGGCCCGGGGAATGGATACTGAAAATGAACCTGATATGAGAAGCACTATTAGATGCATTAATACACTTAAACTGTGAAAGGTGCACCAAAAATAAAGGCTGAAATGCCCCAAACTGCTGATACTGTTAACTGCTTTTAAGAAGGGACTAAACTGACTGCCACAATCCCCATCTCTCAGGCCACATCTCACTAGCCAGAGGGTCAGGACTTTATTTCTGGCCTGTGCCAAAGAGGACTCAGAGCTACTGTACCAGGGAGAAAACAGAAGCTCTTCCCCTGCCCAACCTCTGAGTTATTTTCAGCAGTACAGTCTCCAATAACACATTTCAACCTATTTTGCAGGACACACCCTTTCCCAGGCCTTTTCCAAGCCCCAGGCAGGAAAGAAGCCAACATGCAGGATACAGAGCCAAAACCCTGGGGGTCTGCACTATTCTTAGCCTGAGCATGGAGCCACTCAGACAGCTCGACCCCAGACACAATGGGAGGAAGCAGCAGCCACTGTTTGCAGAGAGCAGCCAAGGTGCTGCTGGCCAGAAAAGTGTGAAACTTTTATCCCACATCGGTTCAGGGAGCAGTAAGAGTCCTCATTTTCCTCCTTAAAAAACACCTGTCAGTGGCTTGATGACACAGAGACTGCTACTGACTTCCATCCTCTGGTCTGCACTGGGGGTATTTAGTTATTCCCTCCCAAACAGCCTTGTACCAGTTACAAGAATGCAAGCAAGGAAAATGCAAGTAGGAAAACTGGCAGAGGAAGGAATAAAAATTGAGATTATGTTCATGGAATCATTCCAAACAGAATGGTTGGATTGGAAGGGACCTTAAAACCATCTCATTCCAACTCCCTACCATGGGCAGGAACATCTTCCACCAGACCAGGCTGTTCAGGCACCTCAGCTGGAACATTCATCCTTCTGGAGATTCCAACTGTCCCAATGAAGGCCACAGAGTACTTTGGTGTGCTTCTCAATTCTAAGCTCTACCCTCTGTGTCTTAGTTTTACACGGATTTTTAAAGCTGCTATTTTAGTCACGTGCCGGGTGGTCACAAACCAAAGCTGGGAGATAAAAAGCATCAGTTGTGCTTTGCACAGTGAGAACAGAACATATTATTTGCTCACACAGTAGGTCCTACAAGGAGTGAGGTTGGGCTCCAGCTCAAACACAGAGCGTCTGGAGGAGGCAATTGTCACTCCCTCCATATAAAGCATCACTACATTGCAAGCCAGTCCCCTGAAAAATGGAGTTTAGACATGGAAAGATAAAAATAAGACCATAAATTCCAAGATCATTAAGAGAATAACACCTGAAGAATGAAGTGATGCAAATGCACAAATAGTTATCATAGAAACACAGATGGTTGGGGCTGGAAGGGACCTTAATGATCATCTACTTTCTACTCCCTTTTAGCATTAAAGACAGCATTTTATCCAAACTCAACTTCTATCATTAAAGTCTATCTGCCAGACAGTTTTCTTACAAATGCTGTTAAAAAAACAGCTGGAAACTTAACAGACTCCTTAAAGCTTTGCATGCTCCACCTCATAATTATAAAAGACTAATTTCCCTGTAAAGGTTCTTGTAGCATTCAGTCACCCATAACATCAACTGCTTGCCACACGTTGCAGAACCAACTCAGCCAGGTGCAAGGTGCCCTGCAGCCCACAGATCACAGGTAACTCCTCATGCAGCTCTACCCTGCCAGCTCATTTCTCATCTTCCCCAACCCCTTTGTTCCTTCACAAACCAGGACCCCGCTCAGCTTCCACTGCTCCGTTTGGCTGCTCAAGGGGTGACGGCCAAGGAGAGGTCAGAGCAATCAGCAGCTGCAATTCAAAAAGCTCTGTGGAAAGCTGTGTGCAGCTTAATGAAGCACACTGAGTGCTGCACAGGCCTTCCAGCCCGCAGAGTGCAACACGTGTTCTCAGCCTCATCCAGTTTGCAGATGTACTGAAGCAGAAGAGAAACGTGCCCAGAGTCCTGCCACGTGCAGCTCGCTGCTTAACCCACAAACCTACATGTAAATCAGCAAGGAGCCAAGCTTCACACTGCCAGAGACACAGCTAACCTCTGTGGCTTTGTTTTTCTCTGGAGGGAAAACACCAGTTACGCATTTATGTGAAGCAAGCAAAGCCAGCAGAGCCTGTCTTGGGCATGGTAAGCCTGCAGTGCTCTCGTGTCCTGGGCAGATGTATTTCAGAACAGAATGGAAGTCTGGACAGATCAAGTGCTCTGGTACTTATTTGTTCTTTTTCCTGACACGGACTCACACTTCCACTCACCTTTACAAGATATTTTCAGTGTAAAGTCAAAATACAAACCAGAAAGCACTCAGGATACTTTTGAAGCACAGAAACAACACTTCACTTCAAACTATGTACAGCAACCACCCTGAACTCAGCACTGGGGCAGGATCACAGCAGGGTTTGGGTTGGAAGGGTTCTTTGAAGGTCATCTCATTCCAACCCCCTGCCATGGACAGGGACACCTTCCCTAGATCAGGTTGGTCAGAGCCCCATCACACCTGACCTTGAATGTTTCTAGGGATAAGGCACTCACCATCTCACTGGGCAACCTGTTCCACTGTTTCAGCACCCACATTGTAAAAAACTTCTTCTTGTATTTAGTCTATCTTCTTTCCTTTTAAAACCATTGCCCTTTCTCCTATCACTACAGGGCCTAGGGAAAAGTCACAAAAGGTGAGTTAAGTTTGATTTATCTGGTTGAGATGAGCTTCCACGAGTTCCTCCCAAAGTTCAGACACTTCTCAACACAAGGATGCTCTCTCCCATTTTGCCATCCAGGAGAAAAACAACATTGCAAGGTCAGCTGGAAAATCCACAGGGATCAGGAAAACACCGACCACAGACCAAGGGGATACTTCTGATGTCCTTTAACAACTGTTTTCTACCACAGAGACACCATTTCTTTTGCAGGAAGTCTGGTAAACTCCTATTCTTTGGCTCCACTCCAGGACAAGCTACTTGGATCAGCATCTAGAACACCATCCCAGTGCTAACAGAGCATCTCCAACACCAAGTCCTGCCTGAGGGGTCAGCACCAGGGCCCCTACTGCAAACAGCTCCACCTTCTTAAGACTCAGCTCAAGGCAAGATGTGCTGGAAGAGTGTGTCCAGCAGTTATGTGCAAGAGGAGAGAGGGACACTGCTGTCACATGAGGCAGGATCAAGACATTTTCAAAAGTAAAGCTGAAAGCCAGATTTCCCACTGGGTTGTGGGAGTTCAGTCCAGTCCAGCTCTTCTTGCTGGCAGTATGAGCATTCTCCAAGAGCAAAATCTATTTTCTTACCAACATTAAATGTGCTACTACACCTCATTCAGCAGCTCAGAGTGCTGCCAAGACAGTTTCAGGAAAAGAAAAAACTGGAAGAGAAATAAACGTTCGTGCGTGTCCTCAACGCTGTTTGTGGTAGAGTAGAAAATGAGTATACCAGCTCCAGGGAGAGCTTTTTCCATTCACAATGGAGACAAAAATTCTCCAACTCCCAAAATCCATTTCTCCTGCACTCCAGTTAATTCACAAAGGAGGCTATGGATATAATTTGTACTAAAGATATTCCCTTGTTTCAGGATTTTGCTGTCCCCTGTGCAAACCTGGACAACTTTTGCTAGTCTAGAACCCCTTCCTCAAAAAAAAAAAAAAAAAAGTTTCAATGAATAGCAGCAACTACAGGGACCCCAGACCTCAAAATAACATCCAGCCCCTGCAGCTGAGATAACTGCAAGGAGCTTTCTGCACTCAGCTGAGTGATGCTCAAGGCAAAGCACCACAAACTGCTTCAGATGGGATTGCACAATTATCCCCAATCCTCAGGGTCATGGATCTCCCTGAGGGGATGGTCTTGCACAGGAATCCAGATTGCCACACGCACACAGCTGCTGCCTCTGCTTTCAAGTGTCTGTGTCTCAGTTCTAGGACTGTCCTTACAGCCAAAGTCACCCCAGGCAGGTGGAAAGGGTAACTAACACCTCTTTGCCATTTGATTGCCAAATTGGGCAAAGCTGCAACCAGAGCAAGCCCTGGCCACACTGGGATTAGGCTTGACTACAACCTTAAAGACCTTGCTGGAAAAGCAAGAGAGTGTTTGTAGGCTGAAATGAACTCTGTCATCACTGTTGCTCATGGGAGTTGACAGAATAATAAAATCCCACTGAACAGCTGTCCTGACTCCCTGCCCAGCAGGGCATAATTTACTTCTGGGTCCTGTTTGCACCACACAAAGGACCCATTTCACAAACTCCACTGCAACGGGGAGCAACCGCCCCACTCAATCATTCAAGACTAATCTCCTTCTCCATTAGGTTTTCCTGCTAGGTTGGCAGAAGAGAATCTTTCCACAGCCCCCAAGAAACACAAATTCAACAACACAAATTGCTCTGATAGAAACAAACTTTTCCTCCCTGCACTGACCACGCTTGGGACCCTCATTCTGGAGAGATACAGAATGAGGATCACATGTGTTCATGGAATCATTCCAAACAGAATGGTTGGATTGGAAGGGACCTTAAAACCATCTCATTCCAACTCCCTACCATGGGCAGGGACATCTTCCACCAGACCAGGCTGTTCAGGAGCCTCAGCTGGAACATTCACCTGCAAAACTTTGCAGAATGCCACATCATTGTCAGTCTATGAGTTCCTCTAGGTGTTTTCAAGAGCTCTGAACAGTATCTGCACAATTTGGAAATCTTACCTATCCAAATCCAGGTGTTCCTATAGCTGAGCTGATACTTTAAAGTAGAAGGAATGGAAAAGGCATTGGCTTGGGTTTGGACAGGAATTCTGTAACATGGTTTTGGGTAGGAAGGGAGCTTAAAGATTCAGTTCTAACCCCCAGCCCTGGGCAGGGACACCTTCCACTAGACCAGGTCGCTCCAAGCCCCATCCAACCTGGCCTCGGACACTTCCAGGGATGGGGCAGCCACAGCTTCTCTGGGCAACCTGTGCCAGGGCCTCACCCCCCCCTCACAGACCTCCTTTCAACTCATGAACCTGTGGCCTGAAACATCCCAGCACAGCAGAAATCACAGTCATAAAACCAACAGCCACACACCCCCCAAGAATGTCACAGTACTGAAGGAAGAAGTATCCAAGGGGTGACACCAGACACAGAAGCATCCCAAGTTCCAGATGATGCAGTCACTCAGCTGGGACTGCCTGGCTGGATGCTGGGCTGGGTGCACTGAAGGTGCAATCAAAATTCCCAGGAAGTTTTTATCCTCAGCTCCAGAGGCTTCCATGCCTCCCAGAAGGCTGCCAACTGAATGGGCCACAGAAACAGCCCAAAAGCTGTGAGTTGCTGCCCAACATAAAACTCTTGGTGAGCCCACCACAACCACCGTGGTTTAGGAGTCAGCACACAAACAGCCCCTCCAGCAGATCCAAGGAAGCCTCCAGCTGGAAGTGTGTGACTGGGACACAGATAAGGAGCAGCTGGGGTGGATTAGGGACCACCAGCTCAGCTGTAGCCAGGGGAGGTGCTGTGGTTGGGATCCCAGGGCTGTAAACACATCTGCCCTTGGGGTGCCGGCCGGCAGCTCCTCCACAGCTGAGTCACAACAAAAACCACCCAGGATCAGCTTTCGGTTTCTCTTCATTAACCAAGAGGTTGTTAGTGTTCACGGAAATATTAGCCCTTGCACCAGCAGCTAGCCCAGGATTGATGATTTCCCAGCAGGGGTTATGTAGCCTCATCCACAGAGGTATTCCACCATGATTTACCAAAATCCTTGATTTTATGGGACACCCCGTGGTGTTTACGGGACAATTAACCCATATGCACGCATCACTAGGGGGAACAGGAACAGAAATTACCACAATTCTTACTGTCAATATTTGGTGAAACACAAGCAGTGGCGTGCTGCAACTGGGCTGCTCCAGCTGGAAGAAGGTATCAGCTATCGCTGGAAGAACTTGTTGCAGTTTTCCCTGGCAGCCTGGCCTTAACCGCAGCACTGGAGCCTTTGAAAGTGGTTTCCAGATGACAGAGGGGGGCAAGAGAACCTCAAAATCTGCAGCTGCTCAGGCAGAAAACTTGCAAGTTTCGGTTCACTGTCACCACGGGCTTTTAAACAAGGAAAACAGATCGAGTTCTGGCGTGTTGTTTCAACTTGTGCTAACCCACTTAACCCTGAAGAGCAGCAACACACACACTGCTCTGAGCAAAACACAGCTGCGGCACAGAACAACAGCGAATTTTCACGGCTCTTTCAGCGTTAGTGTTCCCCACCTTTCCACACGATCGCAGGATCACCGAGGTTGGAAAAGACCTCTAATATCATCAAGTCCAATCATTAACCCAGCACTGCCAAGCCCACCACTAAACCACGTCCCTAAGTGCCACATCCACACGTCTTTTAAATCCCTCCTGGGACCGTGACTCCACCACTGCCCTCCCCTTCCGGGGAACAAGCTTTTCCAAAATATTCACTCTAAATGTTCTCCAGTGTAACTCGAGGCCGTTCCCTCTGGACCTGGAAATCACACCCCGGGGTTATTTTTCTCACTCCTCAACTGCTTTCTCCCACTACCACCCCTTCCCAGTAACCAGCGACGCACATTCTCTCTGTAACCTCTTTCCCCAGCCCCTCAAGTCCTAAAACTTTGCGCAGCCGAAGCGAAAATTAAACAAAACAGCATCCCAGCGCAGTTAAATCCCCATCACCGCGCGGCCCCGGTTTTTTGTCAGCTCCTCCCCGGCAGCTCGCGGGGTCACACCGAGAGTTTTTTACCCTTCATTAAAATTTTCTAAGCGACTGAGCAATGGCTCGCACAAGCGCAGCCCATTTTAACAGATCACAGCCGCGTGTTCTTCATTACCATCAGATTAGGGCCGGGGACGGGAGTTTTTAAGAAGGAGCATCTGGCGCTACAGCCGCCGGCTCGGGAGCATCCACAGTCTCTTCCGAACCCAGCCGGGACTCAGCGCGAAACTTGCGGGTTTTAAGTGACCGGGCACCCACCCCCGAGCGGCCCCGGTCCCCCCGCGGGCAGGGGGAGCCCCGAGCCCCCCGGTACTCACGCATGAGGGTGCTGAAGGCGCAGAGAGCCAGCAGCGCCTGCAGCAGCACCCCGAAGCGCCCCAGCAGCGCTCCGCTGCCGCAGCCGTGCGCCGGGCGGGGGCCGGCCATGGAGCTGCGCGGTGGGATGGGATGGGGTGGGAAGGTGCGGGATAACGCGGTAAAAAGCAGGAATGGGAGCAGGAATGGGAATGGGACAGCCCCGGCCCCGCCGCGCACAAAGGCGGCCCCGAGCCNGCGGAGGGACGGGCACGGCAGAGGGGATGGAGATGGGAACGGAGATTGGAATGGAGCTGGGGATGCGGGTGGGAATGGGGTTGGAATTGGCGCTGAGCATAGGGACAGGGAAGGGGACATGGACGGGGACAGAGATGGAGATGGGGGTATGGAAGATGTTGGAGATGAGGACACAAAGGGGACAGAGATAGAGATGGACACACATGGGGATGAAGATGGAGNCCGGGGCGGGGCGGGAGCGGAGGGACGGGCACGGCAGAGGGGATGGAGATGGGAACGGAGATTGGAATGGAGCTGGGGATGCGGGTGGGAATGGGGTTGGAATTGGCGCTGAGCATAGGGACAGGGAAGGGGACATGGACGGGGACAGAGATGGAGATGGGGGTATGGAAGATGTTGGAGATGAGGACACAAAGGGGACAGAGATAGAGATGGACACACATGGGGATGAAGATGGAGATGGAAATGGAGTTGAGTTGGGGACAGGGATGAGGAGTGGGACAGGGATGGGGAAGGGGACAAGGATGGGGACAGCGACGGAGATGGGGATGTGGAAGGGATGTGGAAGAAGAGGAGATGAGGATACAAAGGGGACAGAGAGACAGACATGGGCATGGAGATGGGATAGGAACAGAAATGGAGTTGAGTTGGGGACGGGGATGAGGATCGGGACAGGGATGGAGAAGGGGACAAGGATGGGGACAGAGACGGAGATGGGGATGTGGAAGAGGTTGTGGACGAGGACACAAAGGGGATAGAGATGGAGACAGGCAGGCATGGGGATGGGGATGGAAATGAGGATGGAGATGGACTTGGGGATGGAGATGGGGATGGGAATGGAAATGGAGTTGAGTTGGGGATGGGGATGTGGAAGGGGTTGCAAATGGGGTGCAGTGGGGACAGACATTGAGACAGAGACAAGCATGGGGATGGAGATACGGATGGGGATGGGAATGGAGATGGGAATGAGTATGGTGATAGGGAAGGGGACAAGGATGGGAACAGAGATGGAGATGGGGATGCAATGGGAACAGGCAGACAAAGGCATGGGGATGGAAATAAAGATGGAGATGTGGATGTGGAAGGGGTGGGAGATGGGCATGCAATGGGGTTGGAGATGCAAACAGGGATGGGGATGAGAGGATGGGGACAGAGATGGAGATGACGATGTAGATGAGGTTGGAGATGGGGAAGGAGATGAAGAGGGGGATCAGGATGGAGATGCAGGCAGAGACAGTGATGGGGACAGGGTTATGGATGTGGATGAGGACAGAGAGGTGGGGAGGATTATGGAGATGAGGTTGGGGACTCCTGGAGGGAACTGGGGTGCTGGGTTGGGGAAATGGTGCTGAGGTTTGGAGTGCTGGGTTGGGGGAGTCCTGGTGGGATAGGGGTGCTGGGCTGGGGAGGGTGGATGAGGGTC
>VZTJ01000487.1:516495-528540 GCA_013397795.1 Orthonyx spaldingii | reverse complement strand
ACCCCATGAACTGTCATAACCCACCGTAGTAGCAGTGGGAAAGCTACTGGTGTGGGAGGGATGTTCCACAACAAGCAGAGATCTTTTTCTCCTGGGCGGCTGCTAGTTGTGAGGCTGAAAACCATAAGAACTGTATTTCTTGTGGAGAAGTCAACGTGGTAAAGCAGGAGAAAACTCCTCTCCCTAAATGAACTGAGGAAAGACTAATTTAGAAGTGGTAAACTGACTGAAAGTCAAAGCATTGTTTTTGTGTATTGTCACTGAAAAAATGGAGAGGTGAGAAGAGCAAAAGTGTTCTGACGGTTTTGTTCTGGTTCTTAATTTTTTTCCTTCCTTTTAGGTCTGTTAATAAACTTTCTTTATACTCTTTAAAGTTTGAGCCTGCTTGACCTACTCCTAATCCTTATCTCACAGCAAAATTAAATAAAATCTGGTAAGTATACTGGCGTCTAGCCAAAAAACTCAAGTGAACAAACTCAAACCACTACACTGGGGAAGCCAGCACAGCCACATTCAAGGAAAATGCCAAGTGAGTTTGTCTCTCCAATGAGGCTGGAATTTTCGCTTTCCATAAATGTCGTGCTGTTCAATTGCTGTGTCTCCACTGATCTCCACAAGAAAACATCCCCATTTTTTTCAACGGGATCCTATTGGCTGAGGCAAAAATAATTCCAGAAATCATTTATTTCTTCAGAAAGTGTGGGAGTACTTGTCCCTGCTGCTGTCAGTTCCCATCCATCCCTTTTATCAGGCAGTATCAACACGCTCTCTGCCAGCGAGGACTGCTCAACGGCACACAATAAAATTGATTCATTACTCATTTTCTCCTTATTATCTTTCAATTGCTCCAGCTCTTGATACCGCTTAAAGTGGACATTAGCTCTTGGTAACCAGTGTGTGAATGCTTTTTCTCCAGGCTTTCATTACATATATTTTCATTTAGTCTCATTACACCACGTGTCTTTCTCATGAACTTCTGATAATGCCTTTATACAAGTTTGGGTGTGCTGTGCCTTGGTGAGGAGTGAGAAAACAAATGGATTTCTTGAAGAAGCTGGCCCCAGTGCTCTGTGGGTGCAAATGAGAAGTCTTTAGTGCTAGAAAGTGGTTTTATTTACAGGAGCTGGCTCTTGAGCTCTCCAGAATGAAAAAGGCCAAAACCACTAAGAATGAAACTCAGCTTTTGTGCTTGGCTTGGGCATGAAAACAAAACTGATTAAACTCCAGAAGGAGCAGGACTTTCTGTTTATAATCAGCCTTGAAATTGCAATGGGAGCTTTGTTTTGGGATAGGAGGGAGGATGATTTAAACTTCTGTCTGCTTTGGGCAGGATTACAGTGACAATGAATTTAATATAGTTGTGCAGGCTCTGATTTGTGTTCTGGAAGGAAAACTCTTCCCAGTTACCACACTTATGTAGGGTTTAACTCAAAGAAGTTCAAAACAGCGTAGCTCCAATGCAACAATACTCATTAAGTATCTGCATAATTTTGTCATTTGAGGAGTGATCCTGTGGGCAATCTCTGCTTCTTACTGGAATCGGTGGGACCAGGGTTTCTTCTTGGCTTTGGGTTGGATCTGGGACTCTTCTCACCCAAAGGTCCACACCAAGGTGTCTCACTGGCTGCTTTGGTTCTGGAAACCAGTTTTCCTTTATTGAGACAGATCATAGTTAATACTCATACATGGAAGTTTGAAAGTCCCAAGCATAGATAAAATATTTGCTATTTACCCTGGAGGGAGATGAATTTCTTTTCCAGGTCCCTGCAGTGATTTCCACCCCCCAAATACGAAGGGGATTAATACTTCAGCTGCAGTTATCTCAGTATTTCCTAGCTCAGACAGATGAATACAACCTTCAACATTTTACGGGATCAGATTTCTTTTTAATTAAAGCAACCCTTTGTTTCACTGCGGCTCTAAAAGTCTTATTTATCATTAAATCCTTTACAAGTCTCTTAGGAAAATAATTTCCTGCTCCTGGTTTCACTGAGCCTTTGGATCTCCTATCTCTTGTCACCTGTAACAAAGTGCTGTAGGAAGGAGCGCTGCTGTATTGCTTTCATGTTCTCCATCAGTTCTGATATGGATGGTTGTTCTAAAGCCTCATACATAATATATGCCATGTCTTAAAGCAGCCCTGTAAACGACTGTACGGCTGTAAAGGTTTCTTAACTCAACCAGCCTCGAGCTACCAGCTATAAAAAGGCAGTTAAGGAGATTAGCATTAAAACTACCTGGTGAGATGAAAAATGGGGAGGCAGAACGGCCTAATGATGGATCCTTGGAGTGTGACCAGTCACGTGGGGAAGTCACCTTTCTGTGCCTCCAACCTGCAAGCGCTGGCACTGATCATTTTTTTTGGGAAGTTGTTCTGTAATCCTGTGGTTTGCCCCCACAAAGGCCACCTCTCTGAGCACACACAGGGAGGATTTTCCAAGCAGTCCAAAGGAAATGTTGACCCTCTCCTACTGGGCCTGAGTTTTGTCGATCTCCTTTGAAAGTGCTGCCTTTGCTGTGCAAATGCCTTTGAATGACTTTGCATGCTGAGTTTTCTGCCTTTTTTCTGTGGCAAAGCTGGAGAAAAGCCTTTGGAGCCTGTTCTGCCAGGAAGAACGGCTCCATCCCTGTCCAAAAAGCTTCTACTGGCCTGATTTTTTGAAAACTTGAGCTGAAAATCAAGTGCATTTTAAAGCTTGTCATGAGGAAAATCAAATTCTGTTTCTACCTCGACACCTGTTGTTACTCAGCAGAGGAGGAATGAGAATTCTCTGCCCTGTGCTGTCACACTGATCAGATCTGGATCTGTCTCCATGGGCATTTCTCACTGCTCCCATCCTACCACTGGGCTGGACACAAGTCATTGCGTGGGAATAGTGGAACATAAAAGTTACAGAGGCACAGAATGGTTTGGGTTGGAAGGGACCTTAAAGACCATCTCATTCCAACCCCCAGCCATGGGCAGGGACATTTTTCCCTAGACCAGGTTGCTTAGAGCCCTGTCCAACCTGGCCTCGAACACTTCCAGGAATGGAGCATGGAAATGATGGAAATATCCCCACAATACTGACATTTTCCCAGAAAAAAAATCCAATTGCTACTTCCAGGATGCCGTCTTGGGTACATCCATTGAGGTATCCCAAATATGTGGCAGGGACACTGCACTGGCCAGTTAAAAAAGGCATTTTCCCATGAACTTTCATCCCTGACAATGCTTTTCAAACAGAAAACATTTTCCCTGGCCCTGTCTTGTTGGCATCTCTTCCAAAGTCCCCCTTTGCCTTTGCCCCTACTTTTCACTCTTTGTTTATGCTAATGGCTAATGAGCTGCCTTTGTGCATCCTGGATAAGTAGGATATTTCATAGACAGTAACATAATCAATTAATCGACTGCAATCATGATTTGTTTACCTAAACAGCACTTTAAATCCAATGCTTGTCAGCCAGCATTTCCTCTTGACAGGACTGTGCAACATCCTTTTGTTTGTAAGGAGGCAATTTAAAGGACATTGAGATGAGGAAAAAAGAAGATTTGTCAGGGTAAAACCTGCTCTCATTTTACATTATGGAATTGTAGGTGTGAGCAAGAAAGAACTTGTTTGCACTGAGCAAACAAAAATGTGGCTTTCCCTGTGTAAAGAGTTGTGTTCCTTTAGACAAAAACATTTTTTCAGAGTACTGAAACCTATTATTTTCTCGAAACACCATGCTGAGAAGCTTTTACTTTTATACCTCACATTTATAATGAGAGGCGATCAAAAAGCAAGGAGGGAGGAGAATTTTTTCATGTTCAAGTGTCATAGCTGTTGGAAGCACACCTTGCCCAGGGAAGATCCTGAAAATCCTGGCCAGTGCCAGGGAAATGTTACCTGAATCTACCCTGCTCATGTTGTTTGGTGCAAGGGGAGATCTCCAGCCTCCAGGCCAAGTTTTTCCATCCAGCTCATGGCTGGTTGGCCTCTTCCCAAGACCACTGGCTGTGTCCAGCTTGGTCTCCTCTGGGATTAATGAGGCATCTTTCTGTCCCTAAGGAAAGAGTTAATTTGCAGTGCAAAAAGACTGAAAATACAGCCCACGAGGGTGGCACTGACGTGGCACATCCCTCCCTTGGGAACCTGGCAGAATCTCCTAAGGGTTCTTGAGGCTGAGGCTTGCTGGGATAGGATTGGAAAATCATGTAGGACTGGGGAAGGTAAACTCATCCTCAGTCACACTGTGTACCACGGGAAATCCTTCAAGTGACCCCTGAATGCATCCTGGATTCATCAGGGAACAACCTGGTTCAATCCAAAAGAAAACCTGGAAGATGGTTAATGTTTATGGTGTGTGACAGGAACAAGCTGGGAAAGTAGGTTTCTTTCACATTATAGCTGAACCCACAGAAAAGTAGGGCTGGCGTGAGTGTCAGGAGATGTCCAGAGATCCCACTGTAAATCCTGGCCTCCAGCAGCACCAGTTTATAAAATCAAAAGGGAATCAGCAATTAGGTTGAATTGCACAATATCTCTGTCCCGTTAAATGTCGCCAGCTCTGGCTGAGCACACCCCGTGCCGTGTTTTAGGGTATCAGATCAGTTCCACCACATCAATCAGAGTGGTTGACTCAGGTGACACAGCTGGTGCCTGAGGGCACGTTCTTCTCCTGGCACTGTGTGAGGCTGTCTGCACACCAAAATCCAGGGTTTTTTTCCCCATGAGCCTTCCTGTATGGGAATTATGGAAGTGTACAGCCTTTATTGTGCCCACTGGGATCCAGCAAAACCCAAGTCACTTTTCACTGATGGGATACTCAGGAAAGAGTCCTGGGTTTGGGGGCTGAAGTTGTATCTCATTCCCTTAACAGGAATTTCTGAGCAGCCACGATGGGTGCTGTGGATTTTCACCCTCTCTGTGTGTGGCAGCAGCTACAATTTTTTTCCAAGCTTGAACTCTTTTGGAGGTTTGGCTGCAAGTTTGTGACAGACGTGGGAGCTGAGTCTCTCTGCAGGATTTCAGAGAGGGTGTGAATTTCAAACGGAGCAGATGCTGCTCTCAGACCAAATCTTCCTGAGGCTCCTGGGGGTGCCTGAAGGTAACCAGACATGTCCTGGGCAGGCTGCTTGAGAGTCTCAAAGTGGAGAAAAGGGTATCAATGTCATCATAAAAGTAAGGACTTTGAGGAACTGATTTGATCCTGGAGTCACATCCACAGCTGGTTGCAGCCATTTGGGTTTCTTAAAAATAAAATCTATTGTTTGCAATAGGAAATCAAAGAGGGATTTAAATTCCTAAATATGTTTATTTTTTAATTTGCCTAGATATCAGTCTCCCATCTGTACAGTGCTTCCTTTCGAAAGACAAAGTACAGAATACTTACAAGGTACAGAATATGGCATTTTTCAGCAGTGAATTCTTCAAGCAGTTTATTCCTCTTTTCATTTTAGGGATGGGGAAACTGAGGCACAGAGGCTGTCACTTGTCAGGGGTCAGCCTGGGTAAAACCATGGTCCCCTGCAGGCAGGATATGAAGCACCAAGGGGACATGGTCTGAAATGAGATCAGAAAATTCACTTCACGAAAAAAAAACTCTGTTTCCTTCTTCACCTATAAGCCCACAGCCACGTCCTGCTCAGCAGAGCTCCAGTAAGAAAAGCATTTATACACCTTCCCTCCTGATCCCTGCACTGAGGTGCTTAGTCCTGAGCTCATTATGACCTTAAATATGTTACCTATTACCTTTAATGGCATACTGTACCCTCCTCCACTCATATGCATCCTTATTAAATGTGCTTAGCAACCTGGCAATGAAGAAGTAGAAGTGTCAGCCTCTTCAAATTAAAATAAAAAATCAATTATGCTCTTAGGGGCAGATGGAGATGAAGCTGAATACAATGTACAGTTACTCTGTTGTGGAAGCCAGCGCCTTTATGTGCAATTAGTGGCATTTCATTCTTAATCTTCCTCCTTAATACAGAAGAAGCCATTAAAAGAGCAAAAGCCATCCACAAGGCTGTTTCACAGTCGGCTTCTGAGAGATGCTTCCAAGTGCATCGTTTTCATCTTAGCACTGTAAAAAAAATCCCCCAAATTACTGATATGACCTTTTAATACTTTGCTGCGAATTTGGGGGTGGTGCTGAGGGAGGAGAAGGTCGAATGGGCAACTGCAAGATTAGGTTTTGTTGCACGGTGAGATGTTTGCCAGAGAAATTTTGGGCACAAATTGTATTGTGGGTGGGCTTTTGGGCTGTTGTGAGAAAGTGCCAGGGCATTTCTGCCCACAGCTGACCAGCTCCTAAATCCTATTAAATACCAAAACCATGGAAATGCCTGAGCTGGCTTTTGAGCCCACCATGCAAGCAGGGCACTGAGAGAGCCAGACCCACTCAATATTTCCCAGACTCCGATACAGAATTCACTCCATGTGCAGCAATGCCAAGAAATGCAGATATGATGCATAATTTACATTTTAATAAAACGTGAGCTTCTGGTCATCCTTGTCAGTCAGAGATTTTGGTCTTGTTCTGCCATTAAGGAGATTCCCGTATGAAAGGGGAGGGAAATGGAGAATGCACTTGTTTGGCACCACAGAACTGGGCAAAACCACCCCTGGTTAAGTGAAAGTTATAACCACTGTGCTGCATCTGAGGTCCAAATCCACTTCCATTGTCACAGCCTTTCCCTGGGACTGCATAGCTGTGACAGCTCAGCTCCTCCTGCCTCAGTTTCCCCACCTCCCTTCCCAACACCAGCTTGTGGAAACTAAAAACCAGGAGGTGTTTTCCTGCCAAGGCAAAGCCTGTAAATACTTGAAATAAATGAGGAAGCTGCTGGTAAATGGTAGAAATGAGCGAGTTTTCGATATGAGAGTGGATCTCTCCCGTAGTGCTGGCACGATCAATAAGGCTCATAGCTGTGAGCCTCAGTATTGAACCTCAGCGCTGTGAGTTATTGGGTAGAACATGTGCTTCCTTTTCATTTACTGCTAAGGTGGAAGAGCTATTGTTTAGCACAGAGACCACGCTTTCTGGGCATTCCTGAGCTGCAGGCATGAGGTACTGGCTCACATTTTCCAGTTAAAGTTAAAGCCAGTTATTGCCCGTCTGCTGAATAGTCACAACCCCTACAAAGTGATTTCTAATCGATAAAAATAAATAAAATTGGCGATTAACTGATTTGAGCTGTGGAGTTGGTGCGTGGATCTCCACGTGGGTTGTGTGTCGGGGGCAGGGTGTGCAGGGCAGCTGCTGCTGGAGGCTGTGGGGATGCCTGGCCCTGAAACCTCTCATTTGATGGGTGATGATCCCTTTTCCCTGGTATTCCTCGAGTTCCTGCAGGAGAAGGGCTACACCAAGGGACCTTTTACCTCTCCAAGGTGCATTTTGCCTCTGCAATCACTGCACACACTGCTGGTGCTGCCAAGAGGTTCAAAGCCTGTGAGACCATAACCCAATGAATATTTTAGGAATCCCAAGCCAGCAATTTCTTTGGAGGCGGGACTTTTGCTGTGAAGCACAAAGAGGGAGTTTAAATTTTGGATTAACTTCACTTAGGCTAATCTCTTCTTTAGATCATGCCTTAAACACCTGCCTTCAAAGCTCGGATACATGGGACAAAAAGAGGCATCGGAGAAATTCAGCCTAAATACGATCTCCAGGAGATGGCACTGTGAAACAAGTCTTTCACCATCTATTGCCACCTCCCAGGGACCAACTTCTGTCTGAACTCGGGCTGATGGATAAAAAGAAGACAAAGGTGCCAGCGAAAGCCCAGGCACTGTCATGAAAAAGGGACCTGATGGTGTTTTTACCTCCTGTAAAGATTGTGATAAGGTGGGGTGAAAACTTAGAAGGTGAAGGCCACGGTTTGTTGAGAGGAGAGGCACAACGCAGAGAAGCTTCACTGTGAGCCCAGGAGCAGTCCCAGGAGATGAGTATGGCAGAGGAAATAAGAGGAGCTGCACTTGGCCATGGAGGTGGTCCCCGGGTGATGTCCTGTTGGTCTCTGTGACACCAAGCTCCTGTCAGACACTCTCCATCCTTCAGCTCACTCAGGCCGGACAAAAAACTCACCAAAAACTCACCAGTGTCAGCTGCACAGCCTTGTCCCTTTTTCAGTGCAGGGCAGCTCGATGTCAGCATCCCAAAAGCAGGCAAATACCTCCAAAAGCGGAGATAACCACATCCTTTGGGTTAAAATGAAACCTGGCTGCCACCAAGGAACTTCTGCCCAGTCTCACAGCGTTTATCATGGATGAAGCTCCAGAGCCTGAGCTTTGCCATTTTACCTGTGCAAAGGTTGGCTCAGATCCCCCCATTTGCACTGTCTGCAAGGGTAATGCCATTTACTCATTTATGAACACAAATGTCATCTCAGCACCATGCTAAGCCTGTGGGATGCTCTGAGTCCTTCAGGCACTTGCTTAAATTTGGCCAGAAATGGAGAACCAAAAACACAACCACCTACAAATCCCATAATGTCCCCCAGAGCATTTATCTTCCCAAGCCAGGAGAAAAGAGAGAAATTAAGATTGTTACTGTCATAACACCTCTGTCTGTGTGTGTGCTTGTGCCTCCTTGTGTAGGGGACCTTTTTACATCCCCAGCTATCCTCTAAAAGCCTGAACTTGCAGAAGGCAACAGCCTGGAAAATGGGAAAACTTTTGTGTCTTAATAATCTTATCCTGCAGATCAGGAAATGCTGGTATCTGATCTAAAGTAATGGGACTGTCTGAATTTCTCTGGGTTGGACAGTTTTCTTGTGTTCTGCTATGGAAAATTTGGGATGTGAACAGTTACATTCTTTGGGAGTGATCATTAGAGGCAGGGGCAGATGGATGTTCATCACAATTTGGGTACTTGGTGCTCAGGTAAATCTTTTTTATCAGTGGCTACTTTGCACAAAAGTGCTTTAGATAGAAACAACAACAAAATTCAGATGTGAAATTTCTGTTCCCAACTTGAAATACAAGTTCAGGTGTCAGGTGGTTGCCAACAGATGTGGCACGAAGGAGCACAGACAGCAGTGAAATTAATGGAGTTGCTTTAGATCAGTGGGAGATACATCCCTGAGTGTCACTGAGTCTGAAACTGGAGCTGATCTCAGTAGGGGTTTCTGCCAGAGCTTAAATCCATGTTACATCTTGGGATACTACCCTGGGACAATTTGGTATTTCTCAAAGTGCTTTCTTTTTTTCCCAATGATGCTCTCAAAGGTAGTATTAAAATGAAATCTCTCAGCAATTTTTGCAGTTCATGTCCACTCAACCAATTTGTATTCTTAGCTATGAGCAAGATGCAAAGTCTTTGCTGCCAACAGGAGCCGTCAGAGTCATCTCCAGATCAGACCTGATATAAATCTGCACCTTTTCACTCATATCTGAAAGCTTTGTTGTAGCAGCCACTTAGAAAAGTTCCAAAGGAATTTTGTTCTCCAGCTTTAATTACTTTTTCCTTTTTTTTCCAAACCACCTCTTTGGACACCATCCACAGACCTAATTTGGATCACAAACTCTTTGGACAAGGAGAAGGTTTTCTTCCACATCTCTCCATACAGGGCCAATTGCACTGTCAGTGCTTCAGAAATAGACTCTAAATAAAACTAAAAGAGGCCAGGACAAAGAAAACCAAGACCAGGAGGGAAGAAGAAGCTCTAGAGAAGACAGTGGAACCAAAACTTCTGAGAAGATCACTTAAGCATGAATGGAAATAAAGCAGGAAGGCATCTGGTGTTAAAGGGAAGGAGATGGAGAAACACCTGAAGTGCTGTGAGAGCCACTGTGACTGTGTCTGTCCCTAAACTGGATGATGCCACCAGCTTTAGAGGGAAATAGGCAGCAGCCAGAAGAATCTCAGTGTAACCTAACCAAGAGCAGATTAAAAGAGGAGAGAACACAGACATGGTGTTTGCAGAGCATCTTCCTTTCAAAAGTATCTTGAAAATTGGAAATGTCACCGTGCTGAAAATGTCACCCGCTTCCACAGTCATCTGGAGAAGCAGGGCTTCAATGCTCTCCTGGCATCTGGTTGGGGTTTTCGTCTTATTTCAAAGTTCTGACAGTGTTCCCTTGCTGTTTGGAAATCCCACCCAGCCCAAAGCCTGGAAATAGGAACTGCTTGGTTTGTATGTTTTCCAGGAAATCTGCAGGAACAGGAGAGGCTGAACCCATGCCCATGGCCTCTGGGAGAGGGAGTGTGAATGGCAAGAACCTGGATCGTGGTGAAGAAACACTGCCTGCAATATTTGCTCTTTTTTCCCCCCAGTCTTCACTATCTTCTCAAATGTATCCCAGAATCAAAATCTTTCTTCATCTTTATCCCACTCCTCACTCGTCTTCTTGCATAAAATCCATGTGGTGTGCTGGGGGTGTCTGTGAGAGGCTGGTGGAAGAGAAAGGGGTTGGAGAGAGGGGAAGAGAAAAGGGGTTGGAGAGAGGGGAAGAGAAAGGGATTGGGGAGTGATGAATCCCCAGCAAGAAGCAGTGACAAGGCTGCTGGTGCTTGCAGTGGGGCAGAGAAGAGCTGGGGTGACCTGCGGGGAGTCAGCGCTTCCCCGGCTCTGAGATCTCCCTGCCTGCAGCGCTCCCTGCTCCTGCGAGAAGGGATCCTCACCAAATCATCCCGGAAACTTCAACCCTCGGCTCGGGAATGACCAGAGAAAGGCAAGTAGAGACAGCACTTGCATCTGAGCCCGAGGGGTGACGTCAAATTTGGCAGCCCAGGCGTGAGGATGGACACAGCAGCGTTTGGGGTTAATTCCAGGGTGGAAAGGACAAAGCCCAGGACTGGTTGCTGCCTCAAAACGGGGATGTCCCTTCCCTCCGCTCTCCTCCAGACCTGTTGAATGTGTGTGCCCTGCACCAACCCCCACCCCGGAGGATGCTCCAAAAGCCTCCTCTTGAATCCTCAATCGCACCGACCGTGCCTGCAGGGAGACGGGAGCTGGGGCTCCAAAAAAATCCCCATCCAGATACTTCACGCAGTGCCTGAGCGGGGCTGCGAGAGGAGGGGCGAAAACCCTGCAAAATTCACTCCCAGCCCCGCTGCTGAGCACACCGGGGTAGGGAAAGCTCTGAGATCATCCCGAGAAACCCCGGCTGCAAGAGGAGGGGGTTCATCCCCATCCCACCCAGCCCTGGGGATTTTCCTGGCTCCCCCGAGAGCGGCAGCAGCCGGGGCGGGGGGCACGGTTTTCCATGTCTGGCGTGATTTCCCAGCCCTGCAGCGGGGCTGATTTTCTCGAGAGGGGAGGAAAGAATACCTGTACAACGTGAAAAAATCCCGCAGTGTGGCTGCACGTGCGGACACCCCCCGCCGCAGCGCGATTCCGCCGCGGATCCCCCGCAGCCGCCAGAGAAAGGAAAAACCATCAAATAACCCGAAAGGAAAAAAAAAAAAAAGAACCATCCAATAACCCGAGGAGCAAAGGAGGGAAAGTTGTGCGTGTCCGTGCGCGCCGGGAGGGCGGAGGGTGCCCACCAGTTGATTTTGTGCCCTCGCCGGCTTTTCTTGGTGTATTTTATTTATTTTCTGCAACAGGCAGTAAGCAGGTAATGCCGGAGCCCGGCGGAACGGAGAGAACGGGCGGGCTGAGGGATGCGCTGCATTTTTTCGCTTTCCCTCTTTTCCCCATCTTCTCCCCCCATCTCCCTCCCTGGAAGTTTCTCGGACGACACGAAACGAGGAGGAAAAAGCGAGATAAAAGGTTGTGGGGAGCGGTGGGGAGGCCGGGCTGGGAGGCAGCGCTCCGGCGTTGGAGGCTTTATGGTATTTTACGGTATTTTGTGGTATTTTATAGCATTTAACGCGCGGGGGGCCAGCCCGGGATGCCGCTGCGCGCTGCCCCGCGCCGCGGAGCGCGGCCGCACCGCGGCATCGCTTCCAGGCGTGGGTTCCATCCCTCCCCGAGCCCACCGAGCCCAAACGCCCTCGGCGGAGGCGCGGCTCGGGGCGCGGAGGCACCGCGGGCGCGCAGCGGGGTTGGGATGCGCGCGTGGTGGTTTTTACGGATTTTTTGTTTCTTAACGCCTTTTCTTGAAACTGCCGGGGGAAAAAAAAAAAAAAAAAAAA